>JAOEHV020303861.1:0-11724 GCA_025447995.2 Isaurus tuberculatus | reverse complement strand
TCATGGAAAATTATGAAAGGTCATGGAAAAAGTCATGGAAAGTTATGGAATTTCAGAAAGTCAAAAAAGTACGAACCCTGGGAACTTATGTCGGGTTTCTGTTGTGTTAAGTGGATGAGAGTCTTTTACTTCCCTTTGATGGGACACTAAATCATCGAAGATTAGCTCAAAGCAGATGCTAGTCCTCTGTTGCCGACCTCATAAACAAAAGAAGGTCTAAGCTCACATAAATGTTCGAATCTCTCCACAGCCAAGGTTCAAACGCGGACCTTATAGTTAGAAGGCCGAGATCTCACCAACTTTGCCAGCCATGCAGCTCAGTGGTAGAGTTTAACAGCCTTTTTTATATATTTACTATAGCATTTGAGATTTTCTTGTCAAATTAGAATGAACGTAACTGTTACGCTGCCTTAGGGACCGATCGTTTATTACGTCACAGGGGGAAGGGGTGGTTTTAGAGGGGGGTACAATTCGTACAATTACAGGTTCCTAATATTAGGTTCTTTCCCTTAATTGAATTTTCTCGAACATGAGATCGCTGTTGTTGCCAGTTGAGAGATTTCTCGAACTCGCACTTATCTCCGTTCGCTTTTGAAGACGCCATGTTGAATATTTTGTAACCAAGCACTACCAGGCACTTGTACCCAGGACTTTCTGGAAAATTCCGTACATTTATGGTCGGTTTGTATAAAAAGACATTTTTGCTTCTTTTTAGAGTGGTTAGTAACAATTTTAAGGAAATATTGAAATGTCAGAAAGGTAAGACACAATGAAGTTATGATGGAACTCCGTTATAATGTTCAGTGAGACAACAGAGCAATCGACTGTTTGTTTGTTGCCATTTGAATACTTTAACGTTTTGACACAAGCAAAAGTTATTTAGATTTTTCTTTCTACTCTAAACGAATACGGTTTAGCCTTCGGACTTGAAAGAACATTTTTTGTTTTTGAAAAATTTGCAATCTGACATCAATTCTTCATTCTACCTCAGGGACGCTTGGGGACGCCGCTGTACTAAGATTGTTGCCATAGATGCACACATATTTCACAGTTACACGGACCAGTTCCGTACTGGGCTATTGAAACGAGAGCTTGATAAAGCATACTGTGGTTTTTATTCACCTATGGAACCCAAATATCTCCCGGCTATTGCAACAGGTATACTTATCTCAACGATACTAAGTAAAATAGCACATAAAACTGAAGCATTCCGTTATAAACCACAAACTAGTGAGTTTGGGATTTCTGTTTTTGTTAAACTTGCTTTATTCCTCTTAATTATATATTAGTTTCTTTTTTACTGTATGGCAGTCTGTGTAATACAGTGAAAATTTCGAAAACAGGCTCTCAGGGCTAGGTTGTTCAAAAGTTTTTAACTCTAACCCTGGGTTATGGTAAAATTTAAACAGTAATTTCTTTACAATGAAAGCTTTTCTTTGTTCATGATCACTGCTTAGAATTTCCAATACTAAACCTATGTTAACCCAAAATTTCCAAGCCAAGCAAGTTTATGAATCGTAAGAAACGCAAGCATGGATTAAAAACTTAACCCTGGGTTAGTCCTGATCGACCTTTGAACAACCGGGCCCTCGGCTTGAGTCTAATTTTCGAGATATTGCCCACTGGTTGAACAGTTTCTAAAAATACTATCGAAGTTCGACGTTAAGTAGGTAAAACACGTGTTTTAATTACTCCAAGTTGAAATGTTTATTCAGCGCCGTAAATATAGAAAAGAAGCTGACGTTTCGAGCTTTAGCCCTTCTTCGGAACTTCAGGCTGTAACGTTCGAAACGTCAGCTTCCTATTTTACTTACGATGATGATTAAACGTTTCAACCTAGAGTTTTTTGAATTACATGTTCAACCTACTCGTCGACGAATTTGGTTGATTTGGGTGGTCATTATAATGAAAAGAAGGATTCTTTTTAAGTTTGCAAAAATAATATAATAAAGAAGCACAGCTTTTTTGCAATTGATGAAATTTTACAAATTTGCCATTAGTTTTCGCTTGTCAGTTTGGTTAACATTTATCTGAAATTGATGTTGATCCTTCCAAAAATACTATTAACAATAAAGCGAGTTTTCTGTGAAAAGTATTTCGTGTAATTCCCAATAATTTCGAAAAGGAGCGCCCACCCCCTGTCGACTCTGTAAGTGTAATCTCTAAAAGAAGCCCAATGTCAATGTTATTGTGACCTCCCCCATGGAGCTTTTCAGGTTCACATTCCAAATTAATACAGGATACAGTAGAGTAGAGGGTCTTAGATTGTCCGCTACAGCGGCTAACATATCTTTCAAACATTAGGAAATGCCCTCAGTGAAATAGACAGACCCCAACACCAGGATCACTACTATCTTTTTCGATAAGTGTGTGGGTTCTTTTAAGTCCCCCAGTAGAGTATTGGGAGACTGGACCTACAGTTCAACGTCCTTATCCGAGAAGACGTGAAGGTCTAACCATTTGTAGATGTTAGAACAAAGGCAGCACCTGACCCTAAGTGTTGGTCTGGCCGGGAATTGAACCCGAGCCTCCCGTTCGATAGACTGGCACCTTACCAACTAGGGTGACCAGGCGGCCCATTACGAAAAAAATCCCATTCAAGGGTTCAAAAAAGAAAGTGTTTTCAAGGTTTTATGGTATGTTTCTTTGACCCAAGGTAACTGGGGATGTGGCGCATTTGGTGGTGATGCACGGGTTAAAGGTAAGCTTCACAGTTTTAATTGCTGCTGTTTCTTTTTTGTTGTTGGGGTCGTTTTCCTTTGAAATTTGAACGTTTTCCAAGTCGTAAAGAGGCAAAATGTGCAAACATTTTGTTGCTTACGTGTCAATAGCGAACAGTCCATTTATTTTACAGATGACAAATGGCGGCTTTGCTTTATAGTTAGGCCTGTTACTGGCATTGAATATGTGTGACCTCGGTTCATATTCCTCACTTACCATGGAGATCGATGATTTTTATGTCTAATTCATCCTTTGTAAACAATGGTTTGCTTCCTATCAGTTTGAATATTTTTTTTGGAAGGAGTGAGGGACTATATGCAATAAAACTAAAAAGCGTTCAGGGCGCTATCATTAAGTATCATTGTGTATCTTGCCAAACTTTTGGTTGTGATTTTATATATGATAATGAATTCTGACAGTCATCTATTCATGATAGCAAGTTACTGATGGAGAAATTTATGACGGTGATGATTGTTGTTTTAATTATTTTTGCCTTAAATTAAAAAAAAATTCGATTTGAAGTTTCGTGCTCTAAATCCATGTAGGTTTAATTCAGATGTGTGCAGCTGCTGCTACTTCAAGAGACTTGGTGTATTTCACCTTTGGTGACTCAGTAAGTACCACAGTATTTTAACGATAAAAATATAGCTATCTTACTTTTGATAAACTAGCTATAAGCTAAACCTTTGACAAGCCTGGTGGCCCGTCAGGCCGGTGCGTATCTGCGTTTTTGTAGTGTTAAGCGGAGTCTTTAACTTTCCATGGACGGAACACTAATCCATGGTTAGCTCCCACTGACACTCCATTTATGGAGCTCGTAAGGATGAAAAATTGAGTAATATTTGGCGGAAATCAAGGTCACTCAAATACATGTTCAAATTTCGGCCAAGCGAAGGATCGATCTCATGACTTTGTAGTTAGAAGGTAGTGGTCTTACTTATATCGCCCGCTACAACGTCGTCGTATTTTCGCTTAGAAAACTTAATACATCATCTTTCTTCTTGTAGCCTTTGTAAAATAAGTTTTGAAGGTTAAAGGTTGATCACTTGCTCTTAAGCATCTTAATTGAACGATATTTTAATCTGCAGGAGCTTGCTGAAGATCTGCTTACAATGAACAAGTTTCTCCTGGAGAGACGTTTGGTAGTTGGTAGGTATTTCTACCACAGCCAGGCTTGTTTCATTTTTCGATTACTATCATTTACTAACTCTGTGGACTATTTCAAACCCGTGTATTCTGATTGGCTGCACCACTAGAGATCTATTTTCAGTAAAACCTTACCCTTTTTTGAAAGTACGTTTCTATCAACCGTCATTTCATCAGAATAATGGATGGTGGAAATCAAAACCAGCATGCCGAAAATACTGGTTTCTCCCTCAGGCAACTACTTAACAATAGTGGGCCAGTACAATTGTTATTGGGTCAGTAAGGCCCTGATTATATTATGGAACGAGCTATCCCGGTTGAGCGGGCTAGAAACACAACCTTAGCCCGGTATTACATGACACGAGCCGGCCCGGCCCATCTTGCCAACCTCGCCGAGACTCTTCGAACTACTCATGCGCAATGAGTAAAACTGCTAAAAAAGTGTTCGTCGACTCGTCAAGGTGAGGACGGGCCAGCCCGGTTGTTCAATTATATGAAAAATTTTAAGCCCGGTTTGCCGGGATCCCGGACGGTTGCTACCGAGATCTCGGCAAACCGGGCTGAAAATTTTCCTTGTAATCGCGTGCAAAATTTTTACAGAGTTTATGCTGATAACCGGGGTCTCGGTTAACCGCTCAACCGGGCTAGCACGTTCCATATAATCAGGGCCTAAATTTCGAATTTTACTGGCCCGATGGCCCTTGTAACTGAAAACGCTCAATGACAAGAACTGCCTGAAGAATAGTCCATTTGGCTTTCCACCTCATTGGGAAATGACTCGAAACCCATTTCTCTTTGAGGTTTAATTCTTAAGTATCTGTGCATTCTGCTAGTCTTGTTGTAAAGACCCTTTTTATAAGATAGTTAAAAGTATCGGTAACCAAGATATTCCAAATTCGTGTTTCATATATAAGTTTATTTAACGTAAGGATATACACGGGACAAAACTTACAGGGGTGTTTGACTAAAAAGCGCGTAACTCGCAAAGTGTTCGTCCAATCTTTAACAAAGTATACATTTTCTGAAAGGGTAGAAAATGAAGTTTTTGAAATCGTTATTAATTTTAGTTTAGTTACAATTCACATGCGAGCGTACTTTCTCAACACAACACTAATTTATATTCGAGTTTATTTTTAACGTTACTGTTTTAAAATAACCAGTAGCTGTAAAGAGACTTAAGGTCGAAGGTCATTCTAAAATGTTATAGTGAAGAGTATTTAAAATTTAGGGCTTTAAAATTTTAATGCTATTCCAAAAGTACTTAAAATATCTTTCATCTACTTATACTGCATCAATATGATTGAAGAGTATTCGAGCTGTTTTAAATTCTATCACGGATATCTAAGTGGGGTCAAAATATAAAGCTTGTGGGATGTGGCGGGAATGAGATCACAAGTGTAGATAGCTTATGCTTACTTGTATCAAGTATTTGCAGCCACTAGTATGGGCACTGAGGCTAAGTTGATAGCGGGTATAACCCCTGAAATCTACCACATGAAAGTGAGCCTGGTGTTAGCAGCCATGGACGGCTGTTCAGGCTTTCTTTCGCCTCGTCAGCATTGCACGCCTAACAAAGAGGCTCGGGTTCCTGTACGATACAATAGGAAATACTAAAAGGATAATTCTTGTGGGATATGGCAGGAATGATAATAAGAATTAAGTGGGGTCAGGCGATTAATACCATAAACGGATTGTGGCTAAAAACAAGGGCTACACCTGAGTATTGTCATGTACGCGTGGATCTTATAAACCAAAAACGCTTTATATTTGCTGGGATTATGGTTTATGTTCTGCTTCATTCTGTTACAGCTGTAGTTACGAATGAACAAAGATAAATGAGATTTAAATTTGAAAAAAAGGAGGCGACCTGCTATAATTTTACTTTTTTTTATTTCTGTGTTATACATGTAGGCCCCTAATCTATTTTCATCTACTTCATTAAGAATGAAGTCGATATTTTTGATTAACAATCATTAATTCATTTTGTTTGACCCCAAACAGCAATCTTACTCTATCAAATTGCTCACTCATAGTAAGTGACATCCATCCAAAGTTCCATCAAGGTTATCGTTCACACTGACAAAGAATCTTCAATAATCTTCTTCCGTTTTATCATGCCTTTAAAATAGACGGCGTGTCGGCCGAGATTGGCTGATAACTCTTTAGTAAAGACAATGAACCATAAACTGCGAGACCTCGGCAACAGATGAAGATTAAGAGAAGATGGTGAAGGGGGTCGAGGCAGGTTTTTTCGTTGAAAATCAAATAAATGAAGTTCAGGTGTTTTTTTTTGTTTGTTTGTTTTTCAAGGATTGTAAAGAATACACTAAAGAGATTAGCAGATAAACATAAACTGGGCATTTTTTTCCTCAACATTTCAATATTCTCATCGGAAAAAACTGATATCTTGAGCTGAGCGAGACTTCAGGCTTGCTAACTACCACACTTTCAGGAACAACCACGCTGAAAGGGAAAAGAAAATGCATGCATAGTATGTGTTCGTGCGATATATCTTTTGAAATCAAAGAACCCGTAGACTGAGTTCGTGCTTTGTTAGCAGTTTTCAGGAAGAAAATCAGTGAATAACTGCAGTAAAGTAGTCATTGACAGACGAGAAGCACTAATTAGTTAGATGAAAAGAGTCGAGTCTTTGTATAGTTAAAAAGTTAATAAGCATTTGTTTCCTTTGCAGGGGATGTGTGGAAAATGTTTAATCAGTACTCGAAAGACATTTGTCAGAAGTCTTCGATCACAATCAAAATATTTCCATTTATCTACCAGCTACAAGAGCAATATGAATGTGATACAGACGATGTCGGGCCAAGTCCAAGCGCTCTACAGGAAACCTCAACAGTGGAAAGAAATCGGACAGCAAATGAAAGTGAAACTCATTCTGAGAAGACAAATAATTTAGAATAATATATCAAGATTAATATTAATTTATTGCTATAAATTAGTTTGGTGTTGTTCTTATTTCAGAGTTGATGATTTGTGTAATTACTCGGTGATATGGAGAAGCTAAGAAAACTGTGCATTGAAATAGCTGAATGTTAGAAATTTTTGTTTTTGAACGTTAAAAAGATCTTTCTTGAGTGAACGTACCAAAATGAGTGAGAGAATTTTCACCATGAGAATATAAGACCCGTAACCCTAGCTTCCCTGTCCCTCGGGCCAAGTTGTTCAAAAAAATTCAAAAGCTTCTCGAAGGAAATAGCACGACGACGTGTCGACCATATATGTTTATGTTCTTTTCTTCCATGAAGAGAACAAAATTTTCAAGTAAAGACGTTTAGACCTGTATTTTAATATTATAAAAGGGTATGGCCCTATTTTGAATTGCTATTTTTCCCATACAAAACGACACACAAGTATATTGAACGACTAGAGAAATTTGTATCAAAAGTCTTTATACTGTTTTCAAGCCTCGTTATATATTTAGTTCAGCGTTTATGATGAGAAATAGGTTTTTGAGTTACTCTCGGGATCATTAGAAAAAAGCTGAATGGAAACGTATTACCCTTCCTCTATAGCTCAGGCAAACGACATCTCTCAACTGCTGTAAGGAAAGGCTAAAGCTCGAAACGTCTGCTTTTTGAGCATAGCCTACTTACAAACATTTTAATCTGGATTTAAACAATTTAATCGCCAACACAACTCTAGTTTTTTTTTAAAAAAAACTGACGAGTATGCGCGAACAATGATTTATATATCTAACGTTTTCATGAAATTTTGAAAATTTAAATCCAAATGCTTTGTATCGTATCGCGAGTATGGGGTGTACATTTGTTTATATTTTTTATTCGCACAAAAAAGCTGAAGCATTAATCTTTTACTGCTAATACGGCTGAAAAGAAAAAAAATATGACAATAAAAAGGAACGATTTAAAAAGTCTCTGTTTGTTCCTTTGATATATACGTAACTGAAATATCACTTGCTGGATTCACATTGTTACCAACACCAAAGGCGAGTCGTAATCTAAATATTTTTCGCTCAATTGCCATGCGTGCTCCAGTTTTTAATATAGGCATACTAAGGGACCGGTCTATATTTATCGAGATGGTGAGGGGGAGGGGGGCTGGTGCAAAATTAAATATGCTATGTTTATTTTTTCCTGACCCACCGTTCTCCTTAAGCATGATTTTTCGTGCCCCCCTTCCTCCCGCCTCTTTCGACATGTGTAACCGCCGCCTGGTTAGCCTAGTTAGTAAGGTGCCAGTCTATCGAACGGGAGGATCGGGTTCGATTCCCAGCCGGACCAACACTTAGGATCTTAAATAATAATTAAGGAGAAGGTCCTGCCTTTGTTCTAACATCTGAAAATGGTTAGACCTTCACGTCTTCTCGCATAAGGACGTTAAACCGTAGGTCCTCGGAGACCTTCTCGCACGGGTCTTCGTGACATTTAAAGGCTCTCCGTCCACCCAAGAGTGGTAAATTTCACAAATCAAAATGGTTAACAGCTCGCTATACATTTGAATATTTTTTGTGCCCCTTCCATTTAACTATGAATAAAAAATGGTGACCCACCTCATATTTGCACCAGTTCCCTCGCCCCCTCTCAATAAATAGTGATCAGTCCCCTAAAGTAAACATTTTTGAAGTTCTATATGTTGAAACTGCTTCTGCTTTGTCAGGCAACTTTTACAAGGAATGGCGTGATTAAATTAACTAGTCACGATAAAGCATGAAGAGGTGACATTGCAAGCAACAGCTTAGCAGATAGAGCATTAGTCAGCACTGAATCAACAAGTGACACCTAATAATGGAGGAGCCCTACAGTACTAGTGCAATTAGTTGAAGATAGGGGGCTGAAGCTGGCCAGTACAGTACCCTCCTGTTGATGTTATTTCAGATCCACGACTGAAGCTGATTTCTATAAAACACCGAGGTGTTTTTAAGAAATTAAAATTAAAATTTCTAAGGTTGAAATGTTAAATAAGTAAGAAGCTGAGGTTTTGAGGGTTTTTGCCCTTCTTTAAAGCAACTGCTCTGACGAAGGGCCAACCCTCTTTGATGGTTTAATCACATGAGTTACCTATTTGCCGACCTCCTATAAAATGTTTTTAAAAACTTTCAACAAGTTTTACAAATGTACGGCTCTTAATAAGACTGAGTTTGTCACCGAGTGTTTTTGAGATTTTTGTAAGACCAATAATATCATGTTACAAACTGCTTGTAGTTTCTGTTCGCTTGACTTAAAACTCGAATTATATTTATCTTTGTTTTTTCGCTATTTAAATTGACCTCGTACCCAGGGCTCTTAGTCCTCAGGCAGGAGAAAAAAGCACTGGGTACGAGATTGTACTTAAAGTTTGTATGCTGATGAAGCAGATCGAGAGCTATGACGTCAGCGGCAATGCAATGTTGCACGGACGAACATCGGAGAAACATTTTCATTCTGCTATCAGAAATAAAAGTTCTTTGCTCTTTCTCGGTCTCTTAGCATGTTCTTAAATCTTGAGCTACTTTCAGCTTCGCGCTCTAAGAAAACGTATGTTTGTTTACAAAGATTATGCTTGCGGTTTTAAAAAATACCTAAATACACCTCTTAAAACTTGCCCATAACCACGTGAAAAGATGGGAAGAACGCAGTCTTGCGTCTTTGAAAATGAATATGCCTACTTCACCTACACTTCAATACGTGAATTCTTAAAATACAAGTTCAAAAGTTGGTTTATTTATAAACTATAGTTGTAAGCAAGAAATGTTTTCAACATGGTTCTTGATGGTTCTGCCAACTGACAAAACACAGAACCGGTTGTACCCAGAAAATAACATTTGAATAGAATTTCCAAGCAAAATTTATAAAAGAAGTGAAAACCAACAGCGAAAAATATACTAACGCTTTTTCTGCCTGTTAACATCGAGAGTCTTTTCAAAACAAATCCGAAAAAAAGACTGTTACTAGCAAGCTTTTGAGACAAACAAAAACCAGATCATCTATTGCAAGGTCTGTTAAAGGATATTAAATTCCATGTTTTTTTTTTCAACTGAGAGTTTCGGTAAACAACAATAAAAGAATATGATTACGTGTTTTTAAAATATCAATCAATAACAGAAAGCATCTTTTAAATAATTTTGGATTGAAAAATGGAATAGGAGTTTCTTTGCTAATACAGCTTGGAAACAACGGCGGTTGCCATAAACCTTTTTAAAGATTAGCTTTTAGCTGTGTTAGGTAGGAACTGTTTATTTTTATTGGGGAGGAGGGGCTGGTGGAAATTTGAAAGATTTTGTATTTTTTTTTTTTTTTGATGGCCCACCCTTTCATGCCCGTATTTTTCCAGGTGGCCCAATCCCATGCATGTATTTTTAACTCGCACCTCCTTTTAGTCTGTATTTTTTGGTTTCCCACCTCGCTAATTTCCACAAGCCCCCCCCCCCTCCCCCCCACAAAAAAATGAACGGTCCCTTAATCATCTAATTGTTTGTGTAACAGAAAGGCAAATTAAGTCTGCGCAATTTTTTGCTCTCTTAAAGCATTTTGGCATGCACAATACTTTGGAAATTAAGAAAAAGAGGTTTCATAATACAATTTACAAGAAGTGTTGACTGGTACAGTACGGGAACCTAACGTTTCGTCAACTTAAAAAATTTGTCTGCAAGCCTTCTCAAAACGAGTTTTCGTTCAGTTTACTCAGTATAAATGAAGAAGTTTTGACGGTCTTTTTCTGGTTATGTAAGCATTTTAAGAAATCGCGAGACGGGAAATCTAAAGTAATCAGGGTTTAATGAGGTTCGAACCCATGACTTGTAGCGCTCTTATCAACTAAGCTATGAAGCCATAACTGTTGGGAGCAGGTCAATTTCAGTGAGTGGGTTCATCAGCATCAAATAAGCGTGTAAAACGATTAATGGTGATGAATTAGTACCGCGGACGGCGGCGTGGTTGGCGCAGTTGGTAAGATCTTTGTCTTCCAACCACAAGGTCCCAGGTTCGATTCATCGGCTCTGCCGAAATTTGAACATCTGCGGACCTTCTTTTCCGCCAAAGCTTGCTCAGCTTTCCATCCTTACGAGGTCGGTAAATGAGTACCAGCTTCGGCAGGGAGCTAACCTGCGATGGATTAGTGTCCCGTCCAGGGGGAGTCATGGACTCTCATCCGCTTAACACTACAAAAACCAGAGATAAGCGCCGGCCCCATGAGCCACTAGGCTCGGAAAAGGATTTAGCTTATTTAGCGAAATCATTGGGACGTTCTCCGCAGTTATGTAAGCAATTGAACGATTGCGAGACAGAAACCTGAAAAAATTTGGCTTCAAAGGGGTTTGAACATGTGACCAATTGAAGGTTGGGTTTATTCAACTTGTAACTAGACGCTATCGTCGCCATTGTCGTTGGAAAACTGAATTTAATTTCCAACCGAATTCGTTTCCTCCTTTTCTTGTCGAGCTGCCAGGCATCCATTCATCTTATGCCTTGTTTACAAAAATTTCAACCCTTCAGTTGTTCACACCAAATTGTTTAAATTCCTACTTAACTTAAACAAAGGCTAGCGTGGCTCCACACCTACGGAAAAACTCCTTAAAAAAAACGTTTGAACTTTTAGATAACCTGTTCGGTTTTGAGTGAAAGTATGCTTAGGCGATTCGTTCGTTTTGATTTGTCTGGTTAAATCGGGAACAGATTTTCCCGTAGATAACGAACCAATTGAAAACAGTTTAAGCGTTAGTGAAAGTATTTAATGTTCTGAATAATTTGGTTGGTTCCACGCACAAACTCAGTGGGAGGAAATATTTGTTATTCTTTTACTCTTAATCGTATACACGCTTTTTTTGATAAGAACAACTTTATAAGAACAATGAGGCTCAGATTGGCCAAAAATTAAGAACAATTTAAGAACAAGCTCAGGCTC
>JAOEHV020303763.1:0-11724 GCA_025447995.2 Isaurus tuberculatus | reverse complement strand
TCTCGGTCCATAATAACGCAAAAAAAGAACTTGGCCAATATCCAGCCATCTTGACTTCACGCTTGTTCAATAACGCATATATCTTATCTTTGTCGAAGGAAAAGAAGTAAAGTATATATATATATATATATATACGTTTAAAGAAAAACGATTGTTGTTTAAGCAAAGTGATCATGCAAATTTTCAAGCCACTTTTAAGTTTGACAAACATAGCGTGAGGGGGAGTCGACTGTATTAAACCTTTGAGTCGATAAAAAAAATATTTAATTGACAGAAAAAATACAACTTTATTTTCTTTTCTGGTAAAATTTGTGCTTTTGTGTTTACTAAACGGAGTTCAGCTAAGAACTTTAATTCACTTGAGCTACCGCAGTCAGTAGTATTAAGCATCCCAAATTAAACATTAGACGTTTTTTAAACTAAGAACTAGTCAAAGTAACAAAGCACAGGGGGGCCCACGTATTTGCCCCTTGAGAAATTAAGTCATAGTATTTAGTTTTTTTTAATTTTTTGTTGCTTCAAAAAAAATGTGATTACTCATTGACTTATCAGAATGTAACTTACTTGATGTTGTTGGATCTGCTGTGGTTGTAATGGTCGTAGTAACAAAGGAGGTGGGTGAGTGACAACAGTAACTGGTCTTGGTGGACCCTGCTGTGGGTGATGGGGGTAATGATAGTGTGAATCAAGGTACCCCCCAGGCTGACACCCACAGTGTCCATGATCAATGTATGCTGGCTGAGGATGACACCCAGCTGCTGAGTACATATGATGAGTATGTGGTCCGGGGGGGCAAGTAGAACAATAATGTATAGAACTGTGTTTCTGCGCTGTTGATTTTTTATCCTGACCAGGTTTGGGTGAATCGCTTGTGATGCCATTTGCTGTACCTGACCCATGCTGATACACACACCCACTCACATGTCCCTCAATGCTACAACAGCATTGCTGTGAGGGGGTATCACTAGATGAATGCTTCCTGTGAGGGGGTACCTTGGGGGAATGGTTTGAACAGCCACAAGACTTTTCAGGAGTTTTCTTTCCAATGTGTTCATAACTTGATGAGGCTGATGGTGTTTTGGCAAGTAGTGGGCCATTTCTTCCCTTAATCAAAATTTCAAAATGAAAATAGACATTAACTATAATATAAATCATCGAATTGACCAAGTAAAAATGATATTATTTTACTAAAAGCATTGGACTTTACAGAGATGCATTACATTTTAATATATCTTAGAAGCAGACCATTTAAAACAAAGGAGGGAAGAGGGAGTCCTGAGTGTTTTGCTCACTTCAAGTGATGTTTTTATTTAAGTAAAGAGAATTTTATCGAACTGGCCATGAGACCATTGTACATCAAGAACATGTCAAGTTTTAATTGCATAGGTGTAGGCAGGTACTTGTTCTTTCCAATAAGTGTTTGGGTTGCCAAGTCCTCCCTATACAGAGAGACTAGACTATAATAGTTTAACATCCTTATCCGAGAAAATTGATAATAATTTATTTGTTCTTTTATAATTGAATAGGGTTTATTTCACTATGGTCGAAATATAATTTAACAATAGGCTGTGCAGGAATACAATATCAGTTTCATTCTGAGGGTGAACATAAAATCAAATTTATAATTATATAAATACATATACCATAAACATGATAAGGAAGAATAATACTAATAATAATATTGTATAAAAAATGAAGATTTTTTTTTATGAAACAGGTCATTATTTTTTCACTTATCTTTAAAAAATAGTTATATTAGTCATTTAAAATTGTCATAAAGCAAAAAATAGTCAATAATTCTAACAAAATCTAACAAATTAGAAATAGCAAAAAATTACTGGATTTCCACTTTTCTTATATCCATGACTTTTAAAAATTGTCAAGTGCACTCTTTTTCATAAATTATCAAAATGAAACAGCTTTGCCTTAGAGGAATATTAATTAGTTTTCATTTATTTTCCACTTTAAATATTTATCACATTCAACTTATATAATTTTTGGCAAATAACACATCACAACCATCCATTTGATATCATTAATCTGCTGCTACCCACTGTGGGTTTTTACTAACTTGAAATTAAAATTGTTCTATTTAGACTTAAATTGACTGTCTTTAGCTTTGAACCTATAAATTTATTTGTAATTTCTTTATGAAAGACTAATATATTTACTGTAACAGTAAAAAAACTGACAAATTCTAAATTTTGTTTTCTTCTTGAAAAAAAAAATTCTAGCTAAACTTCTTTGAAATTTTAAAACTTTTAAAATCCATTGTTACATTGTTTTTAATTTTTCATAAACCTTTTACTTCAGTACTTTTTTAATATAAGATAGCTTTTATACTTATAAAAAGCATGTATTTCAAATAAGCTTAAGTTTTAACATGACTTTAAAAAATAAAACAAAATTATTACAAACAACCACGATCTCTTTTACTTAACTTTAGTGTTTTTTCTTTAAAGATAAAATGATTTTGTTTTTGTTTTTCATAATTCAATGTTTTATGTACTAGTAAATTACTTACATGTTAGGATTGTGAGCAAAAACAGCGAAAAACTTTAAAAAAGTTTAAAATCTTTAATACTAATTATAATTTCTTTATGCACGCATTAGCAAAAATTTTTGAGTGTCTTTTTCTTTCTGTGGCCTGTCATCTTTCCGATTAAGTTTATAATTTATTGTTAGATGGAAAAACAAAAGCGCTAAACTTTTAACATTTGATTGACGAACATTGACAGCATAACTAATTTTAACTTGAGTTGTCGTTCTCTAGCTGAAATTTTAATGAATTAGTTCGAAAGCTTTCAAGCACCACTATTAAAGTGAAGCTGTCACAGGTAAAATAATTTTTTTAGGTTTTTTTAATGAGCCATTGATATTGGTGAGACGAATCGAATTCAGGTGTCTATATTTCTCCTCGAAAAACATTGTACATTGCTATCAAGTACTGAAGTAGAGGGGTGGAGCTACGACCGGTGACAAATCTCACGTATAAATTGATTAAAGGTTAAAATTTCTAAACCTTGTATTTTAACCAAAATTTAACTCAACGGGTTTCTATCCAGGCAGTAAATGGTGAATTTTACGACAAAATGTAGAGCTTGCTTTCAAGGGTTGTTTTTTTCATTTCGTAATATACTTCCTGATAACGCGATCACGAGTCTGTCATGTTAAAAACATGTCATGTACGTACGTTACAACGTGAGCTGCATGCTGTTAAGAAAAAGTGTTTCTTGCCAATTATTGCGAGTTTCTTTGGTGTAATTATGCGCTCCTTTAAATTACCATTATAATGGCACAAAGGAAGTAAGCTTACTGTACTAGATGTTGAAGTTTCCACAGCTTTTTGGTGGCCAGACACTGAAATATCCATTTCCTTATTCGACATAACACCCGCTCTCCAAGACAAAATGTATTTTCGTCTTAAAACTGTCTTTAGGTTTACGAGTTCTATCTTCCGTGTTGCCACTCTTTCAAACAATGGAGTAAACATATATATCTATTAAGAAAGAACAAGGAGATAAATTTAAAAACCATTTATTACTTTACATTAATAACACTCGTATATGGAGAAACAAGATTTACACGTCATATTATTTACAGCCTGCCTACGGTTACGTTTCGAAAACAGTTACAAAGGCCGAAATTTCTGCCGTATGCTTTCTATTTTTCTGAGTTTAGTTTGATTGCCTACTATTCGGGGAAATTGGACAAAGAATGCCAACGTAATAATTATTAAGAATTTCCAACTGTCATTCTTTTCAAAACCGCCCTCTAACGACCTGTAAAATCTGTCAATGAAAGCTGAAAGAATAATTTATTCAAGAGCGCCATATGGAAGTTAGTTTCATTTGAATGCGCCTTATAACAAACAAATAAAGCTGTTGCGATTTTTTTCCAAAATAACGCGTTTCCCAAATGTACTGGAAAAAAACGACAGCAAAAAGTTTCGCTTTAAATCAGGTCATAAAACATTTCGGCCTTGAAATTTTTTCAACAAGAAAGCGCTAACTTAAAAGCGCCACGCCAATAAACAACAACAAGCAGTTACTCTGTAAACAACAATAAAAATAGAATTCAGCGGCGAGAATTGTGAAATCCGAAACCTAAGACGAGCCAGAATGCATAAAATCTTTTCCAAATTTTTGCTAGTAAATGTACAAATGGAGATATTTGAATCTTAAATGTTATGAATTACCAGAAAAGCAGTTGTTGATATCTCCACGTTACCCGACCTGACGCCGTGTCGTCGCAAATGAATGGATAGCCAAGAGCTGACACAAAGGGTCGAGTCTTTCTACTTTAACTTCCACGACAAATAATTACCACTTTTCGCAATTGAGGTCAACAATTACTACGTTCTTCGAGATTTTGCGTTGCTTACAAGCAAAAACCGCCTCTTTGTTAAATTGTCTCTTTCTGTTAATCGTGCACTAGCCGTTGAAAGTTTACGCTCATGGCGAAAGGGAACCAAACAAAACTACAGCTTTGCCTCCTGACGTCATATAATTGGCACCTGTAAATAAAAACAAAAATAAACAAAGGAACTCCAAACAATGGACTCCCACGCCAAATTCAGATAAACAAAACATTTTTTCCTCAGGAGAAATGGCCAGTCACACCAACGAAAACTGATGCAAAAAAAGAAAGGAATTGATCGCTATCGGAAAAAAAAATAACGTTTTTTCCTTTGTTAGATAATTATTTTCAAAGCGCCACTTCAAAATGATTCACGTAAAAAGGAGAAAAGGAAAGAAAACATGCAAATTTATTGAGAAATTTCATGTTGTTATTTCAATTCTCCTAACCCGCGCAAAGACAACACATGATGTCTGGCAATGAATTAGATATCAAAAGAATGAGCTATCAAATTTAAACGACTCCTGATTGGTCCGTGTAGAAAATCTAAAGATGCTGTTTCAGTTTTGTAAACATAATGAATGTTGTTTTTGCAGATTATCATAAAGGCAGCTGAATCGGTCTTGTTGATTCTTCTTTTTCAAGTACATTGTTAACGACGCACGTGCTCCAAGTTTCGTGCATTTAATTTTTGTTCAACACACGGAGTTTCTTTTTCTCCCAACAAACAAAAAAAACCCGATTTTCCCAGTCAGTGGTAATTTTAATTTCCTTTCAAGCTGAAAAGCGAGTTCATTGCTGGCATTTGGTAAAGAAAAAATAAAAACAGCCAGATCACAATATTCATGAAAGGTGTTTTCATTTATGAAGAGTTGTTTATTCTAAGCTCGGGTGGTCTGATAATCGAGCCCTGGAGGGCTCTAATTGGTCAATAGCTAGCCAAAGCATCAGCTGCAACTATAAACTACATAAATATATAAAGTGCAAATACAAACTAAAGATTTTTAATCGAATTCGGAATCAATTATTTTTCCATTCTTCTGGCTGTGGTCGACTTGTGGGTAGCTCTACTCCACCATCTGTCAATCAGACTTAAGGGATCAATATTAAACTTGACAGTTTTTCTTTTGTTTTTATTAAGAAAAATCAAAACTTTTTTATATATTTTCATAATAAAAACCACTTTTTAACAAAAATTTCAATTTTGTCTAACTAGAAAACATCTAAACGCATGTATTAGTTTTGTCAAGATTTTACTCAAAATGTTAAGGTCTTTTATTTTTGTTTTTTTGCGAGCCAAAACATGATTGTGTGAGATCACAGTTTTGTACGCTTTGGTTTGCACGAAATTAAAGAAGCGGCAATTTGCCTTTGAAAAGCGATTAATTAAGGGATCCTGCCAAAATTAAGTATTGAAACGTTACAATTCTTTTTAAAACAGAATTTTTTACCGCTACACATAAAAAGAAAATTAAATCAGAAGTTGTTTTTGTCTCCTATAAAACGTGCAGAAGGATCGTATAGCAGAAAAACAGCCCTTACAAAAGAAAATATTAAATAGTCAACAACAACAAGCTTAGTTAATTGTTTCAGTATATATAAAGAACATTATGTGAAACGAAGGACCAAAAAATGTAAAAAAGTGATACTATTGCAATGTCGGTATTTCAACATGAATATTCTAAATTCAGGGCAGTAAAACATTAAAAAAAGCTAGACTGATGTGCAAATCAAGTTTTGGCAACTATCAATGACAAAATCTTTGCATTAAACGGAGGGAGGGGGCGTGAAATTGGGAGGTTACTAACCTAGTTTTCGTCGGGAGATGTGTATCACTGCACGAGGCCTTAAATCGTCATTCTAGATCTGCTTCTTTCCACATATTCTAATCTATAAGCTGGATATAAAAGTTTTGGTAAGTTGAAGAGTCAGCGTCAGCGAGTCGGTAAGACACTGCACACATGATTCAAACGACTCTAAGTTGACTTGTTGAACTCATCTCCGTAAATAGTACAGCTACTGGAATCAATGGTTCAAGCGTTAACATATCTGTGACGTCGGTAATTTTCTAGCTTAATTTAATTCTCGAGGTTGTCTAACATGTTAGAGGTTAAGTTATGTCAGAGAAAACTATATCTCTTTAGTATTTTGATATATATATTTCAAAACAATTTTCCGTCATTCCTAGCGGAAAAAGACAGTAGACGTTAGTGAGGATTCGCCTATAGCTTTATTGAATTTGTACTAACGGGAAGTCGTGAGCTGCACACGATTTTAAAAGGAAGTAAATTTGAGTCGACTGAAGAAGTTTTGAGGAAGTTAAAAAGTTGAAAAAAAATACAAAAACAGAAAAACTTTTATAAAAAAGAAAGGAAATAGGTTCTTTTTGAAAACAAAGTTTGTCGTTGTGGACGTTCGAAGCGAAATATTTATGTTCTATAATATCCAACTCCTTCGTTATGTCGGATCAAATATTACCTCTTTGTTTTCTACAATTTTGTTTTTAAACTTTGTTGTTATTCGCTGTTTTTTTGGAGTGCTAGCACGAAACCGAGGCTAAACCACGTGATTAACAAGCTTACACTGGCATTTCACTGAATGGTTTTGTTTTCACTTTGTTGTTGTTGAAAGATTTATATTCGGCATTCCTTTTGGTAACATAAAATAATCCCTATTTCTAACATTTTCAAGTCTTTCAATATAAGTAATCTGTATTCCTGAGTTTAGCAGTCGATAATCAGTATTCCGCTTTTAGCCACAATGAACGTAAACAGAAGCCTATAAATATGGACACCTGACGTAAACTTCAATTTCCAACTGGAGCAACAAAGAGGATTTGCAGTTCAAATTCGACCCTCATCTACCTTCAACAACCACTCAGTTGCTAAAAATATTGTAAAGTCAATCTCCGTTTTGTAATTTCTAATTAACAAAAATTTTCTTTTAAGAGATCGCTCTGCTGCTTTCAAAACATTTCGTGTTGTTTACGAATTGAGAAAGTCAAGGCTAACCAATCGTAATCAATGACACCAAGCCGGGATAACTCGACCAGGGAGACAAAGCAAATAGAAACAATTGTTCATTGATGCATTTACCATTTATAACAAGATTCTCTGGCCGAGACAGAGGAAATTGTTCATTAATGATTGAAAATGTACCGTTTTACAACGATTTTTGTGCTGAAGCAAGACAAAGTAAATGGAGAGAATCGTTTATTGTCTGTCCAAAATTTGATTGTTTTTTTTTTAATTTAACGAGTCCGTCATGGCGTTTAAGGTTTAATTGAAAGCAATGTTTAATTATCTCAGACCATTTGAAAACGTTGAAAAAGGTTTGTTTTTACACAAAAAATATACATTAATACCCTAAGCTTGTATTTTATGAATAGATAACACTAAATTCCAACAAATTATCTGAAATACTGTTGACATAAACAACACTTAATTTGCTTACATCGTTTATATTCCCCAAGAGACATTTTTTCAGATGTCCGCGTTTTCCTTAACGCCCAGTGATTTCAATGACTTAAATTCAAGCTGTGAAGCATTGTCTTGTTTTTGACAATCCAAACAAGAACTAGGGAGGGGAGGCGGTGAATTTGCAATTTAAAAATTTACCTTGAATTCTGATTGGACAAAAAGCCATTTTTGCCAACAACGTAGTGTTGGTAAAGTGTTGGTAAATGTTTTTATGCTTTGGAATCCATAGACCCAAAAGTTTTTTTCTGATCGAGTTTATTTCATGCTGTTATTGAACCAAAACCATCGTGAAAAGTCCATTGTATTAGACTGTGATATTTAAAACTAATGCGCTTGAGATATTTGATCCACGGAGTGTATAACGTCGTCTGCTATGTAAAAAAAAAAAAAAAAAAAAAAAAAAAACAAAGTTTAATTTAATGAAAGTTTAGCGCAGGGTTCTTACTCTTCAGTCACAAAGGTGCAGTTGATTTTTCCACACTTTCAACTTCAAGGACGTTTTCTAGGACCTGTTCACAACTGATATGAATTGTCATAATATTTTGCTTATAAAAACTATTGTTTTCCTAGGCTAAAAATTTAAATTTTGTTTTAAAATTCTTAAAACGTTTTCGACCGTGCGGTCATCTTTAGTAAAACTAGAATTAGCATATACGTTTACTAGTGTTAAGTTCTAAGTAATTCCCGAAGGGAAGAGTTTTGCGGTGTAAGAATGTACTTGTTTGTTCAACGATGGTTTCTTTCGTGCGATAAACAAACCCTCAACAATTATTTTCCTTCTGAAGGTGTTAGTTTCATTGAAAATAATATATCCCATTTGTATCTGTGTTTTGGGTTCGTGGCGAGGTATCGAGCTGGTTTGGATAGGGCTTGTGTTTTGTGTTTTCATGTTCGCTCTGCCCCACAGTGAAATTTCGTTTGGTTTCACCAATATTTTGTTTCGCCACATATGCATTCAACGCAGTAAACAACATTCGATTTGTATTGGTTTTTATCTTAAAGATTGAACAAACGTTGATTTTTCTGGTTTGCCATAAGATTACGAAAATGAAATTTCCGCCTGTAAAAGTCTTCAGTTTCGTTACAAAGCGTTAGCTAAGTTTCTCGTTGCACAAACAACTGTACATTCTTACACCGCAAAACTCTTCACCTCGGGAATTACTTAGAACTTAATACTAGTAAATGTATGTTACTTGTAGCTTTACTGATATGAATTGATTGCTAGACTTCTTATAGCTATTATGTCGTTCATTTAGAAATTTAACTTCGAGTTTTTATTCTTATTGTTTTACAAACAGTAACACTAACAGAGTAACATCCACCACAGAAAAAAAGATATAATTGTCTTTTTCCTTTGCCGTCCCGGTCTCGCGCTATCTGAGATTGTCATCGCGCCGAGATTGTATTTTGACTACTGCGCATGTTTTAGCTTGCTTAGGTAAACATTAACACAGAAATAAACAATTATAACCCTTACCCAAACGCTAACTTATACTCTGAGGGAAGAAAAACTCCTAACCCTAAAGCTGATGTTACACGAGGCAATTTTTCGTGCAACTTGTCTCGCAACGCCATTGTGAGACAAGTTGCACCAGCCATTGAAAGCCATGTTACACGGTGCAGTGGCTCCCGCAACTTGAAATTCGTAACTAAAATCATTGCGAAAAGTAGAACTAGATTTTACTTTCGGCAGCGATGACTGCAACTTGTCTCGCAAAGATTTTAGCCATTGCACGGGGTGTTACACGCTGAAATAGCTCGTGCAACTCGTCTCGAAATGGCGTTGCGAAACAATTTGCACGAAAAATTGTCTAGTGTAACATCAGCTGAACGACGATGGAATTTCAACCATGGCAAAATTCCCATTCCTAACGCCATTGAAGTTAAAGCGTGCTTAGTAGTCAAACTACAATCTCGGAACGATGACAATCTGAGACAACCACACCGGACGGCTGGGGCCAGGATTATTTTTGCGCTGCGCATTGAAACTTCAAGGACTCTCCAGGATTTTCAAGGCCCCTGCAAGCGTGATAACTAACAAATTCACATGTATAATATATTACAAGTTTAAATGTGCTTTAATGACCAGTTCATTTCCTATAATAAATTAGCTTATACCAGAAGGTATATCCAGCGATTAAAAAATTAAATAAATGCAAGCTTCCTATTTTCATAGTCCATGGTTAAAACATGAACTATTCGTTCAGTAAGCTGGAATACAGTTCAACTTTTTTTAGTTAAATAATTGTATAATGCATAATTTATGTGTATAAAATTTTCAGTGTATATTCGTCAGCCAAGTGTTGTGCGTCGATTTGTTTCGATGTCATCTCAAAGTTTATGTATACCATATCATACACTTTGCTTGCCTTACACTCCTCCCCTTGATGATTCCAATAAACTATAAGAATTAAGAATTATATGGAATAGATATAGAAAAAAATATAAACAAAAATTGGAGTTAGCTTGAAAAACATCGTTTTGAAAACAGGAAAAAACTTTATGTCCTTCCTTCTGAAATTAAGGGGTTATCCCTTTTGTTTCTTTCACTTAGGGACTTTCAGCAATGAGGACGGCAACGCCGACGGCGACGGCAAGAAAAATGCAATAACTGCACGTTGGAATGCATCGAGCTGAGCACCTGCACGTAGTTGTCGGTAAAAACAGAACGTGAAAAGACCTATTTTGGAGTTCTGGGGACGACGGAGGACGTGATACCAAAAATATTCTCAGTATTTGTTTACCTTCAAGAAGGAACTTTTAGTCGTTTTCGTTTCACAGTGTTTAAGATAAAAAAAAATAAAACCCTAATGATCTACACAAAAAATTAAAGAGCAAATAAAGAATATATTTTTTCTGAGCCGTCGTCGTTGGCGTTGCTTGAAGTCCCTAGAAGGGGAAGTAAAAACCCTAGCCCGCGCTGCAGATACCAAAGCGGATAACTCTTACTCCTCCTATAAAGGCTTTTCCAAAGAGAACAGTCAAAGAAAAGATCGAGTTAATCCTTCGTTGAAAACATTTTGCTGTTAGAAGAGATAGCTCTGCTCTCGGCATCTATATCCTCTTGCAGAGTGATAATTGTACCAATTCCTTCTGAAACGTATACCCTATTTAGGAGAATTACTCCACCAAATCATCCTTCCTCATTTAAAGAGAGTTCAGTTTTTGTCCTTAGCGCATATGGTAACAATATTCCCTTTATCGACCCATTTTTCCCCTTCAAATGCTGTTATTCCATTCTCTCTGTTTAATTTTCTTCTTTTAAACAATTCTACCTTTTCATCTCTTTCGGTTTCTCCGTATCTCTGCCAACTTTTATCTCCCAGTAATCCGTTTTTTAATTCTCAAGTTTTCAAAAATCAATTGAGGTAACTGTACTGACTGTTGTGTTGCGGATTAGAAATATTTTAAAATTCAGCTAATGACCTGTCTGTCTCATAAAAAAGTGCTGCTGGTGATCTCCCTGGCCACTCCTTCTGCTCTAAGTTTCTTTAAGACTGGTTTATAAATTTCACGAGGTAGCGGTCTTACCACACCGCGCGCTTGAATATCACCTGGTGGAAACGATAAAGAAGTTAATATAAAAAGATGATAAAATTTTTAACATTAGAACTGCTAATTTTTCCAAAACGACTTTAGGGAAACAAGACACTGGCCTTTCACAAGAAGAATTTTCAATTTCAATTTCAGTTTTTATTGTGAAACCTTCCCCTTGGGACTTTTCAGGTTTAGATTACACGTGAATAGAGGGTTCAACAATAGAGGTCCTTAGCTATAGTCAGGGTTGCCACAAAGATTCCATTTCAAACTTCCCTGACTTTTCCCTGACCAAATTTCCTTTTTCCCTGACCATAAATAACAAATATATGCATTTTAGTATAATTTC
>JAOEHV020303664.1:0-11724 GCA_025447995.2 Isaurus tuberculatus | reverse complement strand
GATGGCCGCGCGCACACAAAAAAATGTTCAACTCAAATTAGTCCGTTTTTACCCTAATATGTATAATTATCAGTTTTTCAGTAAAAAATAGATATATGGTAAGAGAGATTTTCAATATACTCTTAGAATGTTTTACAGTGGAGGCTCCCTTTAAAACAAAAAACTTGAAGTTATAGTTAAACATCGTTGGCGGAACTCGTGAAAAGTTCATAGGCTTTTTTCGAATTTTTGCGTTAGGCAGTTTCTTAGATTTATATCCATGACAGCTAATGGAAGTTCCCAGGATTTTAAGAATACAGTTGTTCGTGCGCATCTTATCATGATTGAGAATCTTAAGTCTCCTGTTAAGTCCTTCGAAAAAGTTCATTGCTGTTCGTTTATTCTCATCAGAAGTTCTTTAAGTCTTGTAGTTTAATAAATCGCCATTATATTATTTTATTGTTCGCTCCTTAAACTTTTACTTGATGTTTTAAACTTTTTCGTCATACAAGAAAAAATTACGTTTTGAACGTAAATAGAAGTTACCCTAAAGGCCGATTTAGAAGGTACGATTTTCTCCTACAACTATCATATACAATATTCTAAAACATGACTTAGCTGTTGATTTACACGCGCACGACATCGTATACGACAGATTAAAAATAGTGTACAATTTTCATATTTTTGAATGGACTTACGCAGACCACCCCATAAGGGACGTTTTTTCGCTTGCAACGTCATCTCGCTTACCTTATTTGGCTAGGACATCTACGATTGTCCTGGCATTTTTAAAAACATGCTTCAAAATCCTACAACTTTTTTCGTGTCGCACGCGTCTGTCATAGACGTGTTGTGGGCTTGACTTACACGCTACGGCTCGAGTTGTAGGATAGCGCGAGCGTGTTGTATACGATAGTTGTAGGCGAAAATCGCACCGTCTAAATCGGCCTTAACAAAGGGATAAATTTTGAAACGCCATGCAGCTCTTGTTCTACTTACGACAGTGATTAAACATTTCAACCTAGAGTTGATTTAAAAATCACGAGCAACACAGATTTTACAGTAGGAATATCATCAAAACTACAACTACACACTAAGTTTGCGATGATAGTTACGTTTTGCAATTGTTTTAGTATAATTAACAAGCTCTCTGCGTTTTAATTTTATGACCAAGTGACTTTTCAATAACGGATTGATTCAAGAGAAGCCAATAAATCTAAACAGAACAAAAATCTTAACATAGTCTGATTATTACACCATATGGGGTAGATTTTACGTCAAGGGCTTGACATTAACAGTGGCCCGATGGCCCCAAGCAGTGTGTTTCTTAAGGCGTGAGAAGTGGGGTACACTAAGTGGGAAAGCAAGTACACCTGGAGTGGGTACCAGGTCATCAAGCGCCAAATGCTTAAGTATCTAGAGAGGTCTGGGGACATCCACAGATTTATTTTGAACTTTCGAGTCGGGGAACGTCGGTACAATTTGCCGGTGTACCGGCCTTAAGAAACACACTGCCAAGGCTTTTTTCGCTCTTTCGGGCCAGTATGGAACATGCTACTTTTGAAAACTGGTGGCCCAATGGGGCCAGTAACATATTTTGATGGCGGAAAGCAAAAACAACGTACCTGAAGTACTGATTTCTCCAACAGTCAATTACGAAAACAAACGTTGGGCCAATACATTTATTATTGGGCCAGTGCACTTTTTATTGGGCCAATACATTTTTTATTGGGCCAGTGCACTTTTTATTGGGCCAATACATTTTTTATTGGGCCAGTGCACTTTTTATTGGGCCAGTTCAACTTTTATTGGTTCAGTTAATTTTGAATTTTATTGGACCGATGTGCCACTACGGTGCGTTCTCGGAACAAGAATGACGCTTTGAGGTTCCGTGAATGAATAAAGTTGGTTCAGTAAGTCTTAGTGTGCTTTGCGATGTAACAAGGGCTCATACACAAAGGACATCAAAGCCAAAGGGGGAGAGGGGGGTTTGGCGAATCCTGACAAGCTCGGACACGGGAGAAGGAGGGGTTTTATCAACCCGGACATCCGAGTTTTCATATTTATATAACAAGGATAATGACTTTTCGTAGTAAAATTTGAACACTTCTTTTCCTTCTAATTCTTCTCTTAATTAATTTTCATGTTGTTGCTATTAATTTATTGTTTCTTTGATAAATGCAACAGATGTCAAATAATAGCTCTTTGATCTGCGACCATAGTTTGCGTTAACCCTTTCTGTTTCACATCCACTGATATTTGGTTCCAAAACCTGTGCAAACCACTACTTCGTCTGAATGAGATTGCGCGGCAGCCGTGATCAAGATGAACGGTTGCCGAATTGCTGACAACCCACAAGTTCAACCGTTGTCGAAAATTTCACAACGGTAACCCCTTTTTAGTATTAGCCAATCATGGTGGATGTCCCGGGGAAGAGGAGGGAGAGTCCCCGAACTCGGACAATGCCGGTCAAAAGGGAGGAGGGGGGTCTAAAAATCTACCTTTTTTCTGGACGCCCTTTGTGAATGACCCCCAACTGGCTTACATAATGGAACATTGAGATTTTTAAATTTGAAAATTTCAATTAGAAACAATAAAGTGTTCTTCCCGGTAATGAATGCAGTTCATACAAGAACATTTTTAGGTGCTAATAAATGTGGGTGAAACAGCTGTCCCTTGCTGCTAGTCAGGCTCGCCATTTTTATGGTAGATCTAACGGGTAACCATTACGCGTAACGCTTTTATTGTTCCTTATAACCCGGCCCTGTTAGTTATGCCTTGGTGATAACGATCTGACGCTGAAACAGCTGTTCAGGGCTGCTCACAGTGGGGCTCACCATCATTTCTACCTCGTTGATTACGTCAGTCTCAAAGGGGGCCCCAAAAAAAAAAGACTGGATCGAGCACTATTGTTTAGAAAATGAGGCGACAAAACGGCCATCTTACTAGGACCCAGGTAGCTGTTGTCAACGGCAAGTGACTCAGCATAAGTTGTCAAAAATGCAAGTAAAAGGACTTCAGGGCCAAGTACAGGTACGTATTCGATATACTTTAGTTCTATGATGTATATTCCCCCTATAAATACCAGCATGAGTCCTACCAATATGGCGCCGATCAAAATTGGTGTGCTTTAAAAAATTGCGTTTCAAAACAATAGTTTGCTCGATCCAGTCTTTTTTTTTATTGAGATCAGTGATGGAGACATAGCGGGTGGCTTTCATTGAGTAGCTTTATTAGCCACATCGGAGGTTACACTTTTACTGTTTCAGCAGAGAACTGCCGAGAGAAAATCGTCAGAAAGATCGTATTACACACTCCAAAACACGTACTTTTTAACCGTCGTGAGTAGAAGTAGAGTGAGAAGGTTAGGGTTAAGTCGTCGTGAAAAGTTTCTTAATTTAATTGGATATACGAGATAATCCCCATTCAGAGGCCATTGTTGTTTTCGTTTTGTTTTTGTTTTTTTGCGGGGGGGGAGGGGATGGTGGGGCGCATTCTACAACTCATATTCTTGGGTTTCACACAATCCCAAGAGACACAAAAGACAATAGACATAGCGATCATCTTGGAGTCTAAAACAAAGAAATAATCAAAATTCTTTTGTTAAGTGTACTCCAACATGGCCGCCATGACATCAGGTGAAACCCAGCAATACAATTTTAAACTTGAAGCGAATGAATTTTTCAACAAAAAGATTTCAACAATAATGTTTGCCCAACAAGAGCGGTTTAATAATTGAACCATAAAAACTTACTGCGTTTCGGCAGGAACTAATGAAAACAAGTTAAAAGAAGTTATTAAATTTCGGCAATTGGCGCGATCTAATAAAACAAGTTCGACAAATTAAATATAACACAAATAACACGAAATAAATAGCAGAATTGCTTGTTTTTTTGGAGACTCACTTGAACCTTACACAGAATACTGGTTCGCAACATCTGTATAGAAACAATCGCCAGTAATTGTACCTCCATGTTTGTTTTGTCACTGACGACACGCGGCAAGTAAGTTGTTATTAAACTTGTTGAAATCTTTTTGAAATTATTGCATTATTAATGAAATCTTCGTTCGCTTCAAGTTGTACACGAGCTGTAGAATGCGCCCCCTTTCTCCGTCACAAAAAAATGACAACAATGGCCTCTGGAGGCGGATCGCGGATTGACGCATACCGTATTTCCTCCGCGGAATTTTTCATGATTTGGGTGCGGCGTTTATTCGAGGGCAGCGTTTATTCGGGGAAATACGGTATATCCATTTGATTTTGATAAATAATTATTATTCACATTTGGTTTGTTTGGTGTCGTTCGTCAGTTACTCTAACGAAGGGTAAATGCTCAAAAGTCAAGTCCCCTACTCTACTTACGGCGATAACTAAACATTTCAACCAAGAGTTAATCGAATCCCATGTTTCATCTACTCGTCAACGCATTTCAATAGCTTTTTAAGTAATATATCAAACACGAGAGTGTTTTATCTCATTTCAAAACACTTGAGAAGAGAGTTGAAAATACGACGCGCAACGGAGTATTTTTGACGAAATTCGAGGCGTTTTGGAAATGTGATGAAACACTGTCTTGAGTATTTGATATATCTTCTCAATCGAAACTAAAACTAAGGAGTAAACGAAGAAATAAAATCGTAAAAATATATGGTAATTAAGATCACATTTCAAACCATAGTCACGGTTATGATTTCTTTTGTTTTAACTTGATGAATTATTAATGAGTTTGAGAAAAACTCTTCAACGAGTATTACAAGCTGCTACTTGCTTTAGTAAACACCCCTCTGTAACAGACCCACCGAGATCGAAATTTCCACTGGGTTTTTTAGAAAATTCGCTGGGCTAGATTTTTTTTAATTGTGATCTTTTTTTATCTCCACTTCGCGTACTAGACATAAAATATAAACACGCTGGGTACTCAGATTTTGCAGTGGGGGGAGGTAAAAAACCGGCTGGGTCAATTAAGAAAACTTGCTGGGCGAGGGGCAGGCCAAAAATCCGCTGGGTAGAGGCAAAATTTCCTGTGGGTCTTGTTTCGGTGGGTCGGTTACAGAGGGGTGTTAGTAAGCGCTTTTATTCAGTTAGTCAATCAAATCAAAGTGTTATCAGATGCCCATTCAAAATGGCATTGGAATCATGAGATTTTCAACACAAAGATTGCGGAATGCCTGAAAAAATCGCTAGACAAAATCGGTACAAGTGCTCTCAAACACTAATGCCATGGCGAAATTACGTAAAAAAATCGCCTTTTTTCCTTCTTTAAGCAATTATGAAAACTACATTAACTATAGTTAAAAGCTGGAAGAGATCTAATTTTCGCCAATCATATTAACAATTTATTCTCTGCTTTGTGCTTTGAAACAGTTTTTTGTTCTACATAAATAGTACGTGTAATCAGGCATTTTAATTTGCATTAAAATATGCGGCAAAGCCGCTTTTCTTTCTAACATTTTTATAGTTTTGAATATTGCCTTTTTAACTGCTTCTTTAATTAGTTCTTTTTAAAAAAAATAAACAGAACTCTAATATTCCTCATGCTCTAACGAAGAACACTTTGAATTGTCACGTTATTACTAACGAAGAACAGCATAAAACGCTTCTTCTCCAAATTTTGATTTCGTTATCGTTGAAGTAACTGAAGAAAACCCATTTTTCATTTGTCACTGCACGAACATGGATCTCTAAATGAAAACGAATCAAATGATTGGGCCATTCGAGTATGTTCAAATGATGATAGACTGAAAAACGATGCTCTTTTTAGAAATCTACGTCTTTGTTTTGCATATTTTTGTCACGGTGATCTAAACACCTTTTTAAAATGGATATTACATGATATTAAAACATTCACCGACGAAAAATCGCATGGAAACAAAAATATTGTTAAAAAAATGCATTGATGAGTTTGTGTTTATTTATGATCATCGTTGCTTTGAATCTTCAGTTTGTTCCGTATCTCCAACTCATCAATAGAGATTCTGTAGAGCTATCATGTATTTTTATCGATTATCTTCCGATCAAGAAATAGAAATCGACAATTTCATGCAACTGAATATGTTTTCTAGCTCCAGCGTCTGTCTCATGTTCATGAACATTGTGCTGGTGAGTGTTTCTTCACTTCGACTAGAACTTCGCCGCCACCGAGAAACCTTGCTGGTCATGTTTCTTCTTGGGGATTTGATGTCATACAACTTGGCTTATGTCCAAATGCAACCGAAACAAAGTTTTACGAGTCCTTTCGAGAGTCCTTCACACTTCTGTGTTGTTAACAACCTTTCTCAACATGTTGTGGTCCTGTTAATAGATACAGCCGTAATTTGTGTGGTGAATGTTGCTATCCCGAAAATGAATCCAGTCGTAATGACAAAGATAACTGAAAAAATATCCTTTTTTGTTTTATGTTTGTTTAATGCTTCGTCGTGGGCAATTGCGCTTCTTGCAATGTCGTTGGTGAAAAGAAGTTTTTGTTTCAATTCTGTGATTGGAGAAACAGACGACCATTGGTTTAACATAAAAGTAATCTGGAGTAGTAAAGATCTCACTGCTTTGTTGGCCTTCTTTCGTGCTGCATTTACAGCACTCAGCATTTGCTTCCACCTTCTAATGTCTCAAAATATCAGAAAGAAAGACATCGTTAACGTTTAGGGAACTTATTGCAAACGGATCAGAAAGCTGATTCTCTACTTGTTGGAAAACAATACACGCTTTTTCTTTTATAAGAACAACTTTATGAGAACATCAAGGCTCAGATTGGCCGAAAATTATAAGAACAATTTAAGAACAAGCTCAGGCTGAGGCTGAAAATAAGTGAAAATGTTTCTAGTTGAAACTTTACTGAATCTTGTAATTTATATTCGCAATGTATAAAAGGCACAGTGATCAGTAATCTGAGATAAATGGCAAAATTAGCTGGTTAAATCTTTTTTTAAAAAAAAGAGTGTACATGCAGCAACATTTGACAACATTTAACGACCCAGACTATCACAGAAATCGAAGATATCAAAAAACGTTCTTAGTTCTGAGTTGTAATAGATTTTTTATCATTCGTGCTTTTTTAAACACTAAGGACAAAATGTTCTGACAATTTTAAGATGCTGGCATGGCAAGTCTTATATAAGTGTAAAAAATTTGTATTATTAATTTGTCCCGGTTATAAGTTTCTTGTATTTGCAGATAGTAATAATGGGCATTTCTGTGTTTCAAACGACAATGGTATTGAAGTCGGTGTTTTTAATATATATTGTATAGTTTATAGCCATAAATAACAAGTACGTTCTGAATAGCTCTGATAGGCGAACACGAATGAATTTGCCAACATAAAATAAACTAAGTGGAATTTTGAATAAAAAGTGGTTAAAACAATGTTAAACAATGAATGTAAAAACACAATACAGTAATAAAGAATTTAAATTAGGCCTGCCGTTAACAGACATAATCAGAAACTTATGAAAGAAAAACTGAACCCTCCCCCCCAACTTTTTCATATTCAAACTACATCCATCGAGATTCTAAAAAGGTAGTTTTATAGCAATTCCCTAATTAATTAATATCAAAAAGAGAAACTCGATCGCCATAAGACGCAATACTTGCAACAGCAATCTAAAACCAGCATCACAATGTGAAATCTCTATTGTCAGCCGGGATCAACTGTGCCCGAAATTCTATTGGATATTGTCTTATCCAAGTTGAATAACGTTTTTCCTGAACGATCTTACAAAAATATGGTAAAGAAATTCAGAATTAACGAATAAACACATTTTATTTTAATGCTCTAACTGCTAACTTTGTGACGTCGCCACGATCCCGCGATAAAAGTATGGCGAACAATTTGCTTTTTTTAAAATTGATACCAAGGGACATAAAGGGGAAAATCGCAATAAAAGCACATCCTTAGTATCACAATAGATATAATTTCAATTAACTATTGAATAATTATAATTTATGGTGTTCAGCTTCCTGTAAAGTAATCCTGTATACACCGTAAATGCTCAAATTAGCGCCAAGCTTCAAATAAGCGCACCGCTTCGAATGAACGCCCCTCCTAAGGCTCAAAATTTGTAATAAACGCCCCCTTCAAATAAGCGCCCCTTATGTTCTTAGCTTTTGATCTAAAAGCCGCCTCTAAGCGAGTTCTCAGTGGAGTAAATACCAGTAAGTTTCACAAAAGAAAAATCTTATCATCAACATAAATTTTTTTTTAAAGTTCTTCCTTTAGACTCAAACGTATGTCGAAATAGAGTTCCTTTTCAAATCCTGCCGTATTTTCTTTCGAGAATTACAACGTCTTGTCTTTATCGTAGTAAACTTAGGCACCGCGGTGGTCACTCTTGAACTAGCCGCGGTAAACTCCATAACAATGATAATCAGTAGAAGTTAGATAACCGTAATTATGAATATTCCAGTTGGGTGACTTCAAAAGTCCACGTTAGCGAACTTTAAAAATTATTTTTGATATAGCTTTAATTTTTTTTTGTTCCTTAAAAGTTACAGCATTTACATTATTATTGCAAAAGGACCAAAAGTTCTTCTACCTTTAAGTAGCTTATTGCTTCAATGTAATTATAACTGCGATTTAAATGCATATTAATTGTAACGGTAACAATGGAGGCGGAGTTTATTTTACTGTGAGTTTGCATATTTAAGTAGCTAGTGACTAGTTTCCGATGGCTTCCAAGCGCGAAATTCAAAATGAATTTTAGATCCATTTTTACTTTTTGACAAATGACCCCCGCTAAATATATACTGCATTCTCCGAAATAAGAACCGTTTTAAAGTAGAGGCATGGGGCTATACAGCCAACATATTGACAATAGACTGCGAGTGGTCTCTTTCTATTCCTCTTAATCAGTCGAAATTTAGAAGTTCGAGTAGCGAGTACTGCAAGCGAAAACCGTTTAGAAACTGCTGACCGGTTGAATTTGAAAAATATCACTCCTTTTTCGGATTTTATTGCTTTTGGTGAATGCCGGCTTGTCGGAAATGTCGGCTTCTTACTCTAAGTAATTAAGTAGACATTTTTATATGCCTCTCTATTTATGGCGATGATTAGATATTTCATCCCAAGGCTAATAAAATCACGTGACTTGAACGTTTTTGGAAAATGGAATGAGGCTAAGCAGCTTTCCAAAATGTCTTGCTTCGGTCGTTTTAAAATTAAATCACGTATTTTACCTATAGTCGCAATCGTACCTCAATAGTATCTTAATTGAAAAACTATTCAACAACGAAAAAAACCATTCAACAACTAATAAAAGCTAAAATTACAACTCAGGTAGTACATACGTACTAGTATATCAACACTTGTAGCCACTAATATGGGCACTAAAGCCACGTTGGTAGCGAGCATTACCCGTTAAAACTACCATTTATAAAAGTTAGCTTGATGTTAGCAGCCATGGACATGGACAGCTCTTTTGTCCTTTTTTGGGCCTCGTTAGCATAGCGTTGTTAACAATCAGACTCAGGTGCCAACACGAAGAATGTGGGATGTGGATGGAATAATCAGTTACTGACAAGTACGTGTGTGTTATTTGACTTCTATTCAACAACCAATATTGAAGTCAATCGGTCTCAGTTGTCATAAAAATAAAAAAAGTTTTAACAATTGTAAGTGGTACTTTTAATACAAAAAGCTATATTTGCCCCTGCCACTGTTAATCAAATCCTTGTTTGAAGTTTGTCCTCTTAATCGCTCACAATAATGTGGCTGGTGCATTATATTTTCTTATTACGTACAACGTTAATACGTTTTGTAATTTGCATCTTCGAGTACAAAACAATATGCCACTTCTACCAAATTTTAATGTTAAGAGTGACAAAACGAAAATGCTTTGACCAATCAAAATTTGAGAAAACGGCGATAGTATAGAATAGCTAATGTGTTATATATAACAATATTTTTGTGCTTGAGGTCTTAAACTGTGTCAGAGGCCCGTGGTGATGTCAAAGGCAGCTAGAAAGGTAACTGTCTGTAATTTAAAGCACTGTTTAATGGAATTAAGCCAATTACAAGATTTGTCCAGTTCATCACTGACTAAGTTTGTTTTTAAGGAAACGAAACTTTAGACGATAATGAGGCAAAAACTCAAAACAAAATCATTATCCTAAGAAACCTAACTACAAAATTTTGTTCAGATTTCGTATGGGTTGTTTCAGAACATTCACAATAATTAGAATTTAAGCGCTTCAAGTAAAAAAAATTAAGCTAAAAACGTTTGCAACAACAACAAAAAACGCAAAGAAACCGCCATTACTTAAAGAAGTTCAATAATGTAATCTAAAATCGCTCCGCTGCCCAAGTTTTGAAAATTTGAAAATAAAATTACGAATTTTCTTTGTGCCCTTAAAAGATAAAAATGTTTTGAATGTTTTATCATTTTTCTAATTACTTTTTTAATTTTAAAAGGTTTTTCAAGTTTTCCATTAAATAATAACCCTACTGGTAGTCTAATTATTAAGCCAGGCAGGTGTCTTTCAGGGTTTGAGTAGACTGCCTTTGATAGACTTCACAGTTAAAGTATTTTTGAATCTGTTTTGTATAGGATTTCAGAAAAAGAAGGCCTCGATAAGATCAAACTGAAACAAGAAAGAGTCATCACAAAATTACTGCTAACATTATTTACTTGATATAAAAAATTTGCGATTCGTGAACATTTGAAAGATATATATTTGTTATGTATATATTTGTTTCAATAATTAATTTATTTTTTTGAAAAAGCGTATTAAAAGTATTACTGCAAATACAAACATTGGAAAACACATGCAGTCCTTATTAGTGTAGCCACTTTCTGTTCTATATAAAGAAAACGATTACATATGCCTAACAGAAGAATCCTTGGGTTAGCTCGAGTATGTTGTACGATTGGCTACGAAGTGCATACGAAAACTTTGACTAACACGTCTGTGCTAAAACTGCTTTTGAATGGTTTACGATTTCTTTCTTTTGTTTACGAGTTATCTACCTTGAACCCACTGCAATACATCCTACCATCGGTAAAAATCTCTGCAAAAAATTAACAAAAATTGACCCAACTACGTACTCTTGGGCTATCAAAAAGCGAGGGGAGAGGGCAGGGGTGAGAAAGTTAACCAAGTGGGGGTGAGGAATTGAGGCAGTCGATGAAAAAGGTAGTAATCGGAGGGGGGAGGGGTACTTATATGCGAGATATTGCTCGATTTAATCTGTTTTATGTCTACTGCGTCGCCAAGGTTAATGTGTACCATTATTACTTTGGGTAGAAGACAGAGAATTAAAAAGGGTTTGCCTTTGGTTGAAACAAAAATGTGGTAAATTTTATCTTTCATTTGATTTGTTCAAACTTCTGTTTCCCCTACACAAAGTAGGTGCCCTGAGTTGGTACTGAACACAACAATAGAATAGTAAGACCAGGCAAATCACCACAACACCACACAAAGCCTACAATTATTTTTAATTAACGGTACAGCAGTTTCGATTAAAAATAAATATTACTTCTGGCACCTTAACTTTTCTAAAATCCTTTGATTTCAATAATTTTAATAATTTCCTGATAATAACCACGACAAATACCATTGTTTTGCCATCTACGCTGAAGGATAAGCTTGTAATAAAAGCTTAAATTCGCTGGTTAGAACGCACAAGTAAAACATTTTAAATTACATGTAGACGGCTTTTTTATACCCTCTAGATTCTACATTTTAGATATACGAATATAGTTTTAATGCTAGACATGTTTCGACATTGTCACAATGTCATCTTCAGTAGAAAG
>JAOEHV020303562.1:0-11726 GCA_025447995.2 Isaurus tuberculatus | reverse complement strand
AAAAAAAGTCACCTCCCTCATGGGTGCCCGGAAAAATTTCGGACGGGAAACAATTTATTTATTTTATGTGGCCTTATAGTGTTTCGAATAAAACAGTGAATGTAAAATAAAGAAGGTATTTATTCCAAATTTGTCTCTGTCGCTAGCAACATAAAAAAATGTCGAATTGTTCCAGAATATTGTTACAGATATTTTTTAATCAAACCGAACGTTCAAGACTTTAGTAGCAGGAGCTGTTACTTGTCGCAATAGGTGTAGACCGTTTTTCACAACCTTTTAGTTTAAATGAACAAAAACAAGTTTTTCGTAATATCAATTGGAAACAGTTTTTAAAAACTATAAGCGCACAAAACACAAGAATTTTGAACTGTTTCAGCGCAACCCGCCTTTCAGCGGCGATTATCGACGCATTCTAAAATTTAAACTGAAATCCAATAATCTTTTTTCATACGCTAGAAAACTGATATCCTGACAGCGGAGATCGTAAACAAAGATGTCATCAAAAATTCTATTATCGGCGCCGAACGTGTTTTCTGTGATATCGTATGTTTCGTTTGGCTGAAATGCACGGAACATTTGTAAAAAGCAGTTTAACTTTTGACAACCATACATTTTTGACGCAGAAATCAGTATGCTACTTTAATTTTTTCACCTGACCTTTCATATCCGAAGACGCCGCGATTTTACAAACAATTCGGTCAGCGGCAACTAAAATCAGAAATGAAAAAAAAAATTTTTTTTACTAACACTGATTGCCGACATACCGTATCGCTAAACGATGAAACAGAACTCCTTTTGATTATAGAACATCGATTTAGTAACAGAAGATAAATAGCAGTATTTGGACTTTCGCCTTAAGCTTTAATTATTATCAAGCAATTGCAGTAAGCATGCTCACCACCTGCTTGTTGCTGGGGGCAACTGTCACGTGATGAAAAAAGCTTATTCGTTTTTTTAAGGAGTATAGTTGGTTGCTGGGGAATCTTGAAAAGTCATATTTAAATTCTAAATTTAAATTGGATAGTTTAAGAATAGTCAGCGACGCTCCCATTACTCTGTACCACAGATTTCTATTACTGTTTTAAAAATACATAATACTTATTTTTCTTGCATTTGGGTAAAACTGGCTTTAGAACATCAAAATTTATTTTGTTGCTATGTCTTTCGCTATAGTTATAAAGAGCAAGGGATAAAGTATTAATTTTCGAGACTCTGCGACCGAATTGTATAATTATCATTTGAAAATGCAAATATTAGTTAAATGCTAACCAATAATATCGATTTCAGTGGGTTCTTAAAAGTGCACAGCAAGGAGAGACTCTTTCACGAAACCATATAAACAAGCCCAACGCTATCTTTTGGTCTGCATTCAATAATAATTTTACGTATTTCAAAAGAATAGTTTAAAATAATGGGGAAGACAGGAAGCAAACGCGAAATAACTGACGAAGAGATAAAGAAACTCCGCCAAACAGCTGACTTCAGCGAGGACGAAATTCGTCGCTGGTTTAAAGGTTTTCACAGCAAATGTCCAAAAGGCAAAATGACAAAAGACGAATTTGCACAAATGTACGCGGAGATATTTTCGACCGGAGATGTCTCTTTCTTTGCTGGTCATGTGTTTCGCACATTTGACAAAAATAAAGATGACTTTTTGGACTTTAGAGAGTTCATTGAAGGCCTTTCGATAATTTCTCGTGGAACTCGAGAAGACAAGTTGCGCTGGGCCTTCGAGATGTACAACGTTGATGGAGGGCGAGTTGTGACGAAGAAGGAGATGCTAGAGATTGTAAAATCTATCTTTAAGGCTGCCGGAGATAGAGTAAATCTTCCACCAGATGAAAACACGCCTGATAAACTCACATCCAAGATATTCGCTCATCTTGACAAAAATGACGACGGAACTATTACAATGGATGAATTTATTAGCGGTGCGAAAAGCTATCCAACCTTTATGAAAATGCTTGAAAATCCTGCATCAGTAAAATAAACGTTTAGATTAACATCACTATATTTCTGACAACACTTATTAAGGTACATAACGAAAAAGTAGCAATAAATTGTAAAATTTTAGTTTAAAGCTATCGCTGAAATATTAAACTGTGAATGACTGTCAGTTATGGAGAGCGAGTTGGAAAATCCTGTCTCCATTAGAATTTATATAGATAAGCGTTTAGAACTTAGATAATTCTCATTTTAGACAATATGAATTTAAGCAGTGGTGTATCATTAATTTTTAATTTAACGCAAGCGCTCAAATATTTAACAAAACGACTTACTATGAAATATATATCAATTTTGATCTTTTGCCGCATTAGTTTGATTTTTCCCGATTTACAGCAAATCCCTGTAATTTCGTTCTGGTTATACTAAAAGTCAAACGGAATTATAATTCAGCTGTCTTTGTTTTTAAAATACAAAGTCTTTTGATATGTTCTGAAAAAAGGCTTAAAAGCTTCTACATCTCGTTGAAATAAAAAAGTCGGAAAAAGCAAAATAGAGCCATTGATTTTGTTTCTCTCATGTCATATTTTGCTGACTTATGCGGATTATTTTTTGAAAAATATTTCAGTTCAGATGCGTGTTTATTTGAATTGCCTCGAAACTCCTTTTTCTTTTAAAATTACCATACATATGTTAATAATCTTTTCTTTTTCAGAAAACAAACAGTTAAACGGTGCCTGTTTTCAATTTCTATCGTTTATTTTTGTTTTTATACTGAAAATTTCGGTACAATAGTTACACAAAGATTTGCACAATAATAAATACCAGACTGCAGACAGAAAAGTTTTCAGAATCCTTCACTTGAAAGTTAACTTTGAAAAAGCTTTCATTATTTTTCAACCTTGACAAATTAGTTAATTAAAACGAGTATAACTTGCAACTTAAGGATATGAGTTGGTGCACATTTTCACGGATTTTTTCACCAAACGTCGCAGGAATTTATTTAACACTGAATTGTGCATTTTGTTTATTGGTGCGTCTTTGAAACTATAATAATTAATAATCAATTGATGATGAACTAAAAATTATCAGGATGAACAAAGTAAAACATCAATCTTTATTATCTTTCCTAAAAATATACGCACTGCCGTATATAAAATAAAAATCTATCGTTGGTTTTTACCCGTTTAAAGAGGTGCGGACGTAAATTGAAAATATTATGGTAAACAAAATAAACGAAAGAACAAGGCTTTACTTTATGCAAAAATACGGAGTGTAAAGATTTGTTGAGGAAGAAATACAACCTTTTCGTAAACAAAAAAAAATCCCGTAGAAATTGTAGTGTAGGCTGTAGTGGATGCTGATGTTGTCAGTCAAGAAACTGAACGTGATGCAAGCAAGACATGAGAAGCAATGGAAAAAGCTAGCTCGTTCCATGCACCCTCCCCCATCCTCAACAACAACAAAAAACCCTCTTTGCAATAACTCTATGGAAAGAAATATCTTCATGCTCCTGGGTAGAACTTCCTATCATAGTTTTTTATCAGATTTCTATATTATAATAACTGGAAATATAAGAGGAAGTAATTCAAAACAATTTATGGATCTTATCTAGAAAGAGAGTTATTAACCCAAAGTCAAAGCAAAGCTGTTCCAAACTTTTTAAAAATATTGATTAAAAAAACAACTATTTTATTCTAAACAAGCAACCAATCTCAATTAAACAGAATCCCATGTAAGAAACTCTTTCTTTTTTAGAATTGAAAAAAATTTGAAACTAGACTACTCAACTCATATGATTTCGTTCCTTGACATACGAGTTTTTTAAAAACAAAGAAATCCGAAATCGCACAATCTCGTAACAATGCCACCTGATTTTCGCCCTATAATTAAATATTCAAGTTGTGTCAAAGCCACTCTTCGTATATAGATGAAAACCTACTTAACTATATGTTTGGTTGGATATAAACTTTATTGTAAATAGCTTTTTTTTTTTGCTTCTTTTTGAACATTTCAATCCTCAATTTTGCCCTCGAATGGCTGCGAAAAAAATCTTGTTCAGCGGTACAAAGAGCTATTTCATGTGGTCCAAGCTTCATGCAAGTCTCAAAATCAAAATGATTAACTTTTTTATTATTTTCGTGTGTAAATGCTTATGCAACGCTCGCCTTACACTTACAGAGATTCTAGTCACAACTGGGAGTTATTGGTGGGGGGTGGGAAATAACTTCAATACGTTTCGAGAGCGTCTGTTGGCTGATATCAGCTGATTAAATATCGCTTGTATTTATGCGCTGCATATAGGACATAAAGAGGAAAACCGCTCAATATTCCAAACTTACTAGGCTTTCATTCCCGCAACTTTTTTTCGCTTTTGCAAAATCCCATACTAACTATGGCGACGAAATAAACTCGCCCCAATCCCTTAAAAAGAGCCTCTTCGCACGATTGTCAGCGTCTGTCGTCTTCTAAGTCAGCGGCTTTTGACAATAATTCACGTGATACAATATTTTTTTATTCGAAGAAATTTTAAAATTTGCTAAAACTGGAGGTCTCTATGGTTGTTGGTTATCGAATTCTCTCGCAATTTTGAGTGAAGATATTCATTTTCAAGTGTGTTGGCAAAAATGAGATAGTTGGGAGGAAAGCACCAAAAGAGCCGAGCTTCCCGCAGATTGGCGGTTGCTCTGCCTGTAATTGTTTAAATTGTGTTCCGTTGTTAGCGTTGAGTTTCAAAACTTAGAATGTCTACATTTTATGATGATTCTATAGATGAACAAGCAAAAGCACAAATCTTTAAGATAATAATAATAGGAGACAGCAATGTTGGGAAAACCTGCTTGGCGTACAGATTTTGCACGGGCAAGTTCCCTGAGCGAACAGAGGCAACTATCGGAGTGGATTTTTGTGAGAAGAGATTATACATCGACGGAGAATGTATAAGGGTACCGTATTTAAGTTTGTACTTTGTTTTTACGAAAATATTAATGATCTCCCCCAGTAGTTTCTCTTTGTACTGTTGTTTTCTTGCTTCTATAATGACTCCCAAGGAATTGATATTAAAGCATGTCTGAATTTAACATTGCATGGTCGTAATTGAAAAGTATTTAGCTGGTTTGTTGCCCAATACCTAGATATGTTTTCACCCGAATAGGGCTTGGTTTAGTGCATGCAAACAGAATGTGTCATTTAAGATTATGATAATCCAAAAGTTGAGTAATCTATATATCATAAGGTTAAGTTTTTTTTATAACTTCTTTGGTGTTCTTTTATAATACCAAAGACATTAATTGATTCAAACAAGTAATTTTCGAAAATGGTTAGTGATGGTTATTAAATAATAACACTGAAAAATTTAATATTGAAACCTTAGCTTAACTATGAAATGCATGGCCACTTATTTCCATATCATTGAATAACAACAGTGCCTGTTGTAGTTATGTGCTTCGTTTTTCAATAGCTTCAGTCTAATTTGCATGTGTTGGTTCTGCATAGCCCTGTATGATATAGTTGCTGCAAATCATGCATATATATATATATATATATATATATAACCTTATATTAAATTCAAAGAAATGAAACTTTCCTAACCAAAATGGGGTTAAAACCATATCAATCAAACCTTCTCCTTGTAAAAACAACTTATTAATCAACCCAAATCAAGTAGGCTGTATTAAAGCGATAAATGTAGGGGGTTGTAAGAAAATTTTGTCTACAATTTTCCTTTTGAAAAATTTGTTAGTTAAGTATGGCAAGTAAGCAATCTCAGTGCATTACAACAGAATGAAAAGAATCCTTAACTAATTTGACTAAAACTCGGCTTTCAGCAGGATTCAAACCTGTTACTCCTATAATACTGGTGAAGTTATCATTACAAAATAAATATGGCGGCTTGGTTGGAGCAGTTGGTAAGATCTATGCCTTTCAACCAAAAGGTCCCAGGTTCGATTCCTTGGCTCTGCCAAAATTTGAACATTTGTGTGACCTTCTTTTCCGCCAAAGCTTACTTAGCTTTCGACCCTTACAAGGTCGGTAAATGAGTACCAGCTTTGGCTGGGAGCTAATCTGCGATTGATTAGTGTCCTGTCAAGAGGGAGTCAATGACTCTCATCAGCTTAACACTATCGAAACTGGAGATAAGTGCCAGCCCCATGGGCCACTAGGCTCGAAAAAGTATAATTTAGCTATCATTACAAATGAGTTACAAATTGATTTGCAGTTGGTTGGAACAAGTTTATTTCAGTTTCTCTTTCTTGTCACTCGTACTGCCATTGACAGTAACATTAGATATGGTAGTGAATAAAAAATATGCTGATCCTAACAAACATGATTCAGATGAAAGGCAACTCAGAAACTAAATTATGTTGATAAGATCTCTACCTTCCAACCACCAGTTCATAGTTTTGAACCTTGGCTCTGTGAAAAATGGAATTATTTTGTGACATTCTTTTCTGCCTCATTTATTCAACTTTTCATTATTTCAAGGTCATTAAAATGGGGGACAGTTTCCATTGGCAGCTAACCAGTGATAGATAAGTTTTTTATCTAGAGGGAATTGAAAAATCACATCTGTTACAGAAACTGTAGATAAGCATTTTATCATTAGTTGCCATCCTCAAAAAGGAATTTAACTTAAACTAGTGACAGAACATACACCTCATAAGTGAGGATTTAGACAGGTCAATCTTCCAGCATTTTTGCAATTTTTATAGTTGTGTTTTGAATAGAAATATGAATTTATTTGTCTGACAAACTTTTTTTATTTGCATTAGCTCCAGATATGGGATACTGCAGGCCAGGAAAGATTTAGGAAAAGCATGGTTGGTCATTACTATAGAAATGTCAGTGCTGTTGTCTTCATGTATGATATCACCAGAAGGGGTTCTTTTGATGCACTAGGAATGTGGCTTGAGGAATATGGAAATTATGCTTACGGAGGAAGTGTTCCGAAAATAATTATAGGCAATAAATGCGATCTAGGGAAAGAGAGGACAGTTAACTCAAATGATGCAAGAAAGTTTGCAGATAAACACAGTATGCCATTATGGGAAATCTCAACCAAGAATGATAGTGAACTAGCTACAATAGAATCTATATTTTTGACATTAGCCCATAAATTAATGCAGCAAAAACCAATGATGGAACCAATTGCTGATTATTTTTCTCGAGAAACTTCTGGTGGTAGGAGAAGAAAGTTTTCAAGTGATATCTATGAAGTTGATCGAAAACCTATAAAATTAAAAAAACAGTATTCCAAGGAGAGGAAATGTTGCAATAATGGTTAATAATCAACTTGTTAATATGTAATATCATAAGTGGAGATGGCAAGAAGACATCCTTGTTCCATTCAGAACATAAGTAAAAGGTGGACTGTGGCCTGTTTGTCACTATCAGGGGTCTGTTAAGTCATAAGCTAACCTAACTGGAGAGAGAGAAGTGGTTAAACTCGAAAGTTAATAACTACACAACTTGTCACTCTTTGCTTCAAGTTACAACAAAGGAACAGATATGTTGTTACCTCTACATTATGTCACTGGCTCGTCAACTACTTTAAACTCAAGAAACTACAAAATTTATTAGGGGTTTGTTGACCTACGTAATCTCTGAAAGCAATACCTTGGTTGCAATAACTGAATTTGTATGAAAAACAACTATTATTTTGTAGGATGATTCATAAACATGAGCATGCCTGGCTTGCTTCCAAAGCTGGGGATTGTTCTGAATTTTTCTCTTTTTGTGGGAAGGGTTTGGGGAGGGATTATTCTTTCCTCCAACCAAACACATAGTTTACCTCTTTTTTAATACGCTGATTTACTACATAGTTTTAAATCAAATCTATGACACATTTTTCCTGTAGTTGTGGTATCTTTGGTACTAAAACATAAAGTTAGTTGGGGGGAGGGGGGGTACAGGGCTCTACTGTTTTTTGGGGACTTGACCCCATCTATACATTCTTACCAAGCAGAGCTGTTCGTTATTTTCTCCAATTAAGCGAAGAAAGAAAACTTCTGCACAAATAAGCCTCAAAAATTTTGGAGGAACATTTCAAATTTAGCATTTGGTCACTTAATTTGCTAAGTGACTCAAAAAGTCAAAAGTATTTGGTTGTTTGAATTTCTTACAATGTTCTTTGAATTTTTATAAAATCTATTTCTAATTTATTTACAAGAAGAGGTTATTAATACTATATTCCTGAATTTATTAAAAAGCTCAGGATTACAAAAATATATTCTTTACTATTTTTTATTGCTTTTGTTTTCTTTCTAATTAAAAGCATTATTTAGGCTTGGTAGTTAATGAATGACAATTTTTTTTAAAATGATTTTTCAGTGTTTTGAGAACATGGCATGTCAGAAACAATTTGTTTTCCTAAACCATCTCTATATAAATAGCAAGCTATTTATAGAATATATTATAAGTATTGATATTGTGTCTGTTTTCTGGCAACATCTGTTGATCATGCTTGTATCTTTATTGTGAAACTTTACATGAAAAGATTTTTTTTTAAAATTGATATTGTTTCTTAATGCCGACTGATTCAATTTAAAACTTTGTAACACTAGACTTTAAGTACTGAATACATTAAATTCAACTTTCAATTTATTTAAGGCAGTGTGATTGATGGAGTTAGTTATTAGTTAGATTTTTTCTGCCAATCTACCTAAGGAAGTTTGTAACTTAAGCACCAGTTTCTGCTCAGACCTGACCTAATTTGCGGTCAATAATGGTATCCGCCAGGGAGAGGCAAAGGCTACATAGGAACGCTCGTGCTTCATTGTGACGATTGCTTTTGTATCCCAGACTCTTTCCCAACAAACGGTATTTAAGAACGTCTGAGTAAAACAGAAAAGAAAAGTACATTACAAATTGAAATATATAAAAGATTTCAATGTTTCCAAGTTTGCAAAGCAAAAAATCATGGTTTGCACGTCATTGCATAACTAAACGAAGTATCAATTTCCTTTCTGAGCGATTTACGCATGTACCTTGGAATGTCAGAGGGCTCTGATGACAGATTGTAACAGAGCACACAAAAGGAAGGAAAACAATGAACTAATCATACCTTGAATAAGATTTTCACTCGCTAGCGCTTTGAATTTTCTGTCTGTCGATGCTGTCTCTCATAATGTATACATGTCCATTAAAACAGTGCCGCTAACTATAATTTTTTTTATTTTTTACAATATTAAAGAAATTTTTTAACCTGAAATGAAGAGTTTTGCAAAATGAAATAAAAAATTCATTTACTTAATTTTTTTCTCTGATAAACAACGCAAAACTATACTTCCTTTGAGTCTGAAACGTGGAAGTATGGGGAAAAATCAAAATTGATTACAAACCGGAAATCGGCAACTAAACAATTTATCTTAAAATTAGCCAATAAGCTTTAGCGTTTATCTATATTTGGACATAATTTTGACGTCATCCAGGGCTTTCCCTGACACCCCTCAGATGATGTCATGTCCGGTGCGCATGATTTTCAAGTGTCGGCCCAGCTCGAAGTTCCCAGTGTTTTCGCGTTATAGAAAGAAGGTGCAATTTTCTATTTTAGTTCCTGTTTATAATCAAAGAAGAGTTGGAATTGGACACATCTAAACTGGTGACGGGGATCTAAGTTCACAACAAGCTTCCTGGTATTATAAAAAGAGAAAACTTTAAACGTACTTATAATTCTTATTGCACAACAAGCTGAAGCAGTGCCAGTGAATTGCACAATTGAAGAGCCCGCTATGGAAGATTACAATTACCTCTTTAAAATTATTCTTATTGGGGATGCCAATGTGGGAAAAACGTGTCTTGTTAGAAGATTTGCAAAGGGATATTTTCCCCCGGGGCAAAGTCCTACCATTGGAGTCGATTTTTCTATTAAAACAGTTGAAGTGGATGGCGAAAAAGTGAAGGTAGGAACGTGGCTACGAATGAAGTTTTTACCTTCTTATTTCAGTGATTTGCGCTAACCATTTAATGTTTGGTCTTTATTTTATTTGTGGATTTGTTTTCGGTTCTTTACTGAACTGCGAAAAAAAAAGTTGTAATCTTCTATGCATGGGGCGAATAATATTGAAAGCTCTTGTCTCTTTTCAGCAATTATAATATTCTTGTTGTGGTGTTGAAACGAAAAATTTATTTTCATGTCAAATTTCACCCCGTAGCTTTCAGATATTCGTTTTATTTCTCATTTTTTGAGAATATTTTATAATAGCATATTGAACTTTAGACATCGTACCAAAACCAATTGTGTAAACACAAGAACTTCTTGGCAAGGAAGCGAAACTTGTCCCGATCTGTCGAGTGTCAGCTGTCATAAGTTCAAGTTAATGTTTAATATTTGTACAAACAAAGCAAATACATAGGTTTAATAATGTGGCAAGAAAAGAAATAGATATTAATTCGTGGTTTTACTGTTCCTGATCAAAAACTGAACTTGAAAAGCTTATGTCAACTCGTTGAGGAATACATGATGTTTACTCGAACGGTCAAGTCTAATATACGAATTCGTGCAACAAGGCGCGTTTTAAAAACGGCACGATTTGATCAGGACCAGTAAAATAAGTTTTTCGGTTGCAGTCGAGATACTAGAAACAAAACAAACAATTTACTTTTTTCCTTTTTGAGTTTAGTGAAAGTATAAAAAGGAAACATGCTGGAAGTGTTAAGAGAAGTTACGTGACCTGGATAGTTTGGTTCAGTTATGTTTGGCGCTAATTTAATTCCTGAAGTGATTTCAATTCCAGAAGTTTTCAGCACTTTATCTTTATGATTTCTTGTGTTTCTAACAGTCTTTATGGTTCATATAAATTTGTGTTTATAAGTTGAAAACACATTAATTTTGTATTAAAAGAAAACGAAACAATCGGTATACTTTCTGAAAGTTTGACATCGGGGAAGTCTTATTTTCTGTAAATAGTGTTATTAAAACCTGGAAAAACAACGTTCGAGAATATTTTTGTGAAACTACTAAGTAATTTTCACTAAATGTTGAAACAATTTTTTAGAAACACTGGATAATGTTGACAGGAATATATGCTATTTATAATTAATTTCAAAAGGAAAAGGGCGGGTTTAGGAGCACTTGTTGACAGTTATTGATATTAAAAGAAAATGATACAATGGCCACAGGATTAGTTGGGGACTATATAGTTTTTTGAAAAAAAACAGAATGATATGTGTTTTTCTAGTAAAAAATGTAAGTTAAAAAAACTTTTCTAGAGGATGAAAAACAAAACTTTTAGTATACATAATATACTTTTCTTCTTTGAAAATTTTCCACATCTTGTAAGAAATTGTTTTTTCGGGATGTTAGTTGTTATACAGGTATGCAAGATAACTTAAAATCAATTCATTAAAGATATTGGAGTTCATTTTAAACAAGATAAAACCAAGGTGTCCTTTTGGGAGATAATTATTATGTTTTTACCCTTAAGATTTTAAAAATAACAGTAAATATATTTGTAGTGTTGTAAATGATGTATTTTTTTAGTATTTGGTTTATGGCCAATTTTTCCAGGATCAAAATGTTTGGGATCGGAATAAAAATAAAATTGTTCATGAAACCCTGTAAAACTTTAGTCTACTCTCTTTTACTAATGATATACCAATAAAAACAACTGGGAATGGAAGAATGACTGGAAGCTTATTAAGGTTACAAAAATATAAAACTGAATTGAAAATACACGCTTTTTTTTTATAAGAACTAGTAAATTTTGCTAAGCCTCATTGTTCTTAATTTTTTGGCGATTTCAGCCTCAATTTGTTCTTAATTTGTTCTTATTTCTGTGAGC
>JAOEHV020303364.1:0-11726 GCA_025447995.2 Isaurus tuberculatus | reverse complement strand
TGAGCAAACCATAGCACTAAAGAGAGAAGCTTTAGAAAATTATTATAATAAGTGGAATCCTCTTTTGTCTTTGATAACAGAATAGCGTTCATCCAATCAACCGCAAAGGCTGCATAGATAACAGATTATCCTTTTTGTCAAAAATGTTAATTTTAAAATTTCTTTTAGTTTTTTTTTATTATTTCTTTTATAGCTGCTCTACAAAACTATAAAGAAATACAAAAACAGTCATACATATTACGCTAATCGTATATATGTAACTTTGTATGTAATAGAATGTAATAGAAATGTGTGTTTTGTTAAAAGGAAATAAAAAATTATTTAAAAAAAAAAGATCTAAAATCAATTGAACGCCAGATCGTCTACATGGTCGAAGACGATCTGGCGTTCTTTCCATTCGGCTAAAAATTTCGCATACGTCGTATAGGCATAACGACTCAAATTCACTAAACTGTCGTAACGACGGGTCTCGATAAACCTTTTCATCAAGGTGGCAGTGGTCGCTAACATGGCCACCACCCAGGCTTTGGTTAACAAAGGACCGACAATCACGCCTAACGTCACCAACAAGGAGAGCATGTTGGTGATTAATTTCCCCCGTTTTTACCGTAAATAATGACGTCGACGCACACTTCTTCGTCTTCCTCCTCTTCCTCTCATTCAAATCGTAGAAGTCGAAGATTGTCGTTGAAGAATGCCTCCTCGAAGTGTGGCTGGGGGTCGTCTGGGGGTGGTTCTTATATTGGGACCTCCACGTCGTGGTGGTGGCGTGCAGGGTCTAAGGCCGGGGGTGGTGGTGTGGTGCCTGGGGTCGATATGCGGATGGACGTGCTTCGAACATCGGGGGATTTTTCATATTTATGCACCGTGGTAATGGTATTAGTATGGGTCAATGCTTGAATGTTGCGTCCTTCTAAGCGCTGTTGTTCTTCATCCCGTAACATTTGTAAAACCCGTCTTAATTCTTGACGATCCGGTTGGCCTGTTCAAGAGGACCCCACCTAAGAGGGCAGAATAGAGGAGGAGGATGAAGGAATAGGGGATGATGAAGGCATGGGTGATAACCGATCGGATGAGGTTGGGGTGGTGGTGGTGGTGAAAAAGAAGAAGGGGTTCCAGGCCCTGGTAACCTTTGTTGTCGTCCATCCAACGGTGAAGAAAAAGCCATCGGTAGAAAAGGATCCTCGGCCATGATTTGGTTCACGCCGGCTAAAAGGGCACTGATATCTTGATCGTCCTCATCCAACACCCCTGCTTCCCACGGTTCTTTCACCACCTCAAAACGACGTTCGTTCGACATTTATTTTTTGTTTTGGGTCCGTCGAAAGGTTCCAAAGGGTTCTTCACCTTTTCAAGTGTGGGTCCACAGCCGGTAGGTATCGTCTGAAGCGGGGTGCAGATCGATGACTAAATACCCACAAGGACGTATCGTCACCTTATTATAGACGTCTAAAGCATCACGCCAACCGTTGGGATAGATTTGCAGCATCAAGGTACGAATCCCTGTTCGATCGCGTGGATTTTTAAACACCACAATATAATGGGCATTGCGAAAAATGGTTTTGGCAAATTTTCCCGTTGGAAACAAATCTTGACATAAGTACAAGACCGTAATGTTTCGATGATTCGAATTTTTGGTAAATAAAAACCAACACCCGTTTATCTTGGCCTCCTTCTAAAACCCCTTTTTGCCAAGCCCCATAAGCATAATGCAGGTTGACAGGCGCTTGAGGAAAATAACGGGTAGGATGTTACAGTAAACGGCTGACAAACACCGTTTTCCCACAACCCAAATATCCGGCAATCAAGATACTGGAGGGGGAGCGAAAATACATTCTTTTTTGGATCCCTTGAAGGCCACAATGACACGCTTTTTTCAAGCACTATTCCTTTCTATTGAGTTTTTTTTTTTCTTTTACAATCATAACATCTGTTGTTTTAACCAACGCGCGACTTCCGTATCGTTTTCTACATAATCGTGAGGACTAAATTCCTCTAAAAATTGAGTCAGACTTCGATCTCGACTTTTTTCGATACAGTATTTTAAAGCATAATGCCCAAACGTGGCACTATTGATGGTTTGTAAACTTCGACGGTTCGTATCCAACCAGGGCCAATGTTCTGCGATCCAGGTGGTGATCCGTGTATCGTAGGTGGTTAAGGGGACGCCATAGCTGTCCATCTTTTCACACACAGGTCCCATCGTCCATAAGACAATCCAATGTTGGCCGGGTCGATCTTGAGGGTCGGTATTGACAATGTACGCTTGGGGTCGAGAGCGAAGGGGTTGCTGTGGTAACGTAACGGACGCAAACACGCCCGCAAACGAAGGGGCTAATGAAGGCATATTCCGAGCTAGTTTCTCTAATCGATCGGTCGACAAGGCGATCCATTCCATCTTCTTCTTCTTTAGCTGTAAATATCGTACAACACGGCCCCGTTGGGATCGGTGGTCAAGACGTTTTCGAACTCGCCCCACACCAAGACCGTAATGGGATGATTCACGTTTGCTCCCGATGTAAATTCTAAACGGACGTTACCTTTTTGACGCAGATTGAGCAACGGGCCGTCGGCTTTGGCATTGGCCGTGTTGTCAAACACGAACAACGTACAATTTCGGCCGTGTCCCCACATTTAAAGGGTCACCATACACGCTTCACCTTTGGCCAAATAACCTCCTGCTTGCAACAACCGAAAATACACGGCAATGTCTTTTCGATCATTGTTGTGGTTCAATTCCAAGGTCCGGTAAGGATATTCTTCCCCGTTAATCAGCTGTTTCATGGTGCTCATGCCAAATTTTTGGAAGGCATACGGATCGTAGGTCACGTCTCCATTGAAGGAATTGGGATGCAGTAACCCCACCAGCATCCGGTAAGGGATCCGGCCTTGGAACAGATTGGGCTCTTGAAAGTCACGGACATTGCTGTTTAACGTAAAGGTCCGGACTTCACTGCGCACGGTGGCCAACCTCACCAATTGACGACTGGTGTGGCGGGTGGTGGTGATTTGTTTGTACAAGGTCGGATCGACGGTCAATTGACACAAATGGAAACGCAGTTCCACATCGTCTTTGCGCAAACGTCCTTCTTCTCCCACGCCATTCAAATAAAAGTTGGGCACATGGAAATGAAAGGTGAATTTCTGTTCGATGCCTGGTGGAATGATTTTTCCCATGTAAAAGACTTCATGCATGGGTCAGAAGTAAAAGGTGTTCCAATTTCGGGTCAAGTCTTTGGTCTTTTCTTTTTTCACGGCAAACACGGCTGTATTTTGTTTGGACGAGAGAGCTGTGTAGGCAGCGTCGGGTTCAGCATTGTCCATCTTGGCAGCCGTCAGAGGCACGGAAAAGTTGATAGGAACCAAGCCTGTCGTGGCTTCTTAAGAAAACCAACCTTCGGGTCGTAAAATACTGTTGCCTTCGGTCGGAGTGTAATTCAACAACGTGGTGAGGTACCACTTGTAAGGATACGTGTCCGCTTGAGGATTGATCAAGGTCCCGATCCAATGCACTGTGAATTGACGGATCATGGAGTGCAAGAGACCGGGTGTAGGATAGAGATGGTCGTCGGTTCCAATGGCCTGCCCATTGGTCTTGACCAAACGCACTTTGAGGGTAAAATACGAACGACTCAAATCCAAAAACGAATCGGTAGCCGGAATCCAAAATTCGGCTGGCGTAATATTGTCCTACACCGGCATAAAATCGATGATCCGATAACTTTGGATGGTCGTGTCGGTTTTAGGTAGACTAAACAATTGCACCACCTCCGACACGGCATTTTTCGAACCGGGTTGATTGACGGTTTCCATGTTAACACAGTCGTGTCTTCTTCGATCTGGGTCTTCGACAGCGACGTCCCCCTACTTTTAAACCTGCCAGCCGGTACGCTTTCCGTATCGGGAGAGGGAGTCGAGCCAAGGCGGCTAACGAACCCCCTTTCATGTTCCGACGGATCCCTCGTTGAAACCGGGGACGATTTCGAATGGGTTCCATTTTCTTTTTTCTCAACCAAAAATAAACCGTATTTATTAGCGCGTGTACTGTTCCATGCTTGGTTGGATTTACGTTTGATGCCTCGTGTGGCTCCCTTTTTAAAGGCAGCGGTCGCTTGACGCACCACTTTTTTGCCTCTAATACCTTTTAAACTTTTGTCGAGACCTTCTTGTTCAATCTCTCCTCCTCGCATGATGATCCTGTCTTATGATACAAACGACACCGCGTTTTCTTTTTCATAGTCGGTGGTCGTAAACGTCAACGTGATCGAGGTCGGTTGTGTACTGGCTAAAGCCACTACGTTCTCATCCTCGTCGTCGATTTCCATAATCTTGATTTCGATCACGTCGATGATGGGATGACGTAGAGGATGGTATTAAATCCGTGGGGGTTCGAACACTATCGTTCCTTTGCCTTGACGTTCGTGTTGAATGTCGGCAAACACGTCTAAAATCTGTCTCCGACCAAACTGGTGGCCGAGATTTTCGATTGGACCCGTAACGTTCGACTCGAGGTGCCTACAACGTGTCGAAAGGCCGTGTTGAGATGCGTGAGTCGCCAATTGACTTTGGCAGTCAGCAACAGACCTTGATATTCGACCACTTTCCACCAAATAGGATCGCCGTCGCTGGTCGTCACTGAACGTCGAAACATGGGGTTCTGGAATCAGATTGGGACCTAACGTAAAACTCACGCTTCCCAATTGGTCTTTCTCGGACGTCACCCAACCCATTTTCAACGCTAACATTAAATCGAACCCTACTTCAGGTGTGGAACTCTCCGTTCAAATGGGTATTGCTATTATCCAACAACAGATCCAATTCGTTCTCTGGCGTAGACGACGACGACACCCATTTCAAAATCACATACAGAGGAAAACCGGCGCCATCGTCCAAAAATTCGCCTTGCTGCGTCTGGGTGATACGTTGAGTATCCAAAATATTCACCATGGCCTGCATGAAATGTTCTCCATCCGTCACGGAGGACAACGTGTTCAGATCATCCATCTGAACCTGGGCCCATTTTTCTCGATCATCCCCCTGGGGAATAACAACATACCAATGGGCATACATCACATACGTGGCTAAAGGCACGAGTTTGGTTAAAGTGACACGGGCAGCGGGTAAAGACAAGTGCGTCAAGCCTACTTTCCAGGCCGGCCGACGTGGAAAGCCGTATTCAAATTCATCAGATGCCAATTGCATTTGGCACTGAGGGTCACCATGGTGTCTCCCACCACCTTCCACAAGACCGGGCTTCTTTTCTCTCTCAACGCACTGATCACTTTCGGGTCGGCAGTAAACGTCCACAGATGGGCAACCAGTTTCAGGTTCGGGCCTATCGATACGTCCGGTTGTCCAACACCAAATCCAGCTCAGCACCGTGCGCCTCCCATTTCGGATCGATGTACAATTTTTTTTTACCGTCCGACGTGACCAAGGAACGACCGGTGGTCACACTGCTCATTCTTCTTTTTTCCAACGCATCCAAGATGGCTCGCATGAAATGTTCGCCATTGGTGACCGACGTCAAATGATCGATGTCGTCCCTCTTCACATACTTATCGATTCGGAAATGGCGATCGTCCTTTTGCGTAAACCAGTACATCGCCATCACGTAACTTTCTTTAGGGACGAGTTTGTCCAGATTGACACGCGCATCCGGTAACGAAATACTGCTGAGTCCCACCCGCCATTGGTTCCCACTTAATCTCAAAGGTTGCGGTAAACGTACTTTGTACGAATTGGGTTGATTATCTGTAAATTCTTGGATGAAGGCTGTACTGGGTAAGGGGACGTGAAATTCCGTGTTGTTAATTTTTTTGTTAGGAAGCGGTGTCCACTTAATCTTGTTTGGGAATCCAAATGTTATATTTGCTAGGCCAGCCTTTCCACTGCACTTACACTTGATCGCCTCGTCGTTTTAAAATTTTCTCGATCCTCCACACTGTTTGATCGTCGATGTGCACCCGTTGTAGTTCTTGGGCGTAAAACGTCCTTTCTATGGGCGTCCCGTATAATTCCACCAATTTATAGGTGATGGGCTGGCCCAGCACCACACGATCGATTTCAAACACTTCTTCCGTCCAACAGGGTAAATACCCTTTCTTAAAAGGACGACGGAGTTGACTTAACCGGACACATTCGCCTAGTTGAAACTGGGGTCGCTTTTTTATGATTTTTGTTTTTTTGTCTTTCGAGCCATACAGTTTTTGCCAGGCCTGGGCTTCGTTTTTAGGCGTCACTTGGTTCGGAGCAATCCCGATACTGCGATGGGGTGTGGCATTGTACCCTTCCACCAAGGCTTGCAACACGTTATCGTACGGTAACGTATTGGCCGCCGTAAAATAACAGTACATCCGTCCTTTCAACGTCCCATTAAATTGTTCAACTGAACCGGCTTTGGCATCCCCGGCCGTCGAAAAATGATGAATCCGTTTTTCTTTTAAAAACTTTTGGAAAAGGGCATTGTAAAACTCGGTCCCTCGATCCGTTTGTAAACGATGGGGATGACGAGGAAACGCCCGTTTTAACAGGTTGGTAAGGCTTGAATCAAACTGGCCCCTGTTTTATTTTTCAACGGTTCGACCCACGCCACCTTGGACAAGACATCCACGATGGCTAACAAGTATTTGATGCCTTTGTTTTGAGATGCTAATTTTTGCATGTCTACCAAGTCGGCTACCATTGATGGACCATCCCCATCACCCTCACTTTCAACGTCGGAAACCGTCGTCGTACAGGTTTGTGTAAGGTATAGGCCAGATCGCCTTCTAACACTTTTTTCACGTCTTTCCATTTTTGACGATGGGCTCGAGCAAAACGATGGGCTCCCCCTAAACTACCCGGTTGAGTAGGATCACGGTACCACGTTTTCAACTTCGTTTCGTCTTTTATAGTCGTTTTTGTTATTTTCTTCTTCCCTTTCTTTTTCGGAGGAGCCATGTCGTCGACCGCAAGAACACAGACGGAGCAAGGTCGTGACCACCACCTTGCACACTAAACTCACCAAGCTAGGTAAGTTGGCTGCATAGTGGGTCTTTATATCTCGAAAACACAGGTAAGCTTGATGGGCATCGTAATGGGTATATAACCATTGCACGTACAACACCCATTGACCCCAATGAAACCCTTGATGAATCAAGGCTTGAAACACTTCCACGTGCATCTTTTCGCCACGTGCAGGAACCAACGTTTTTAATTCCGTTTCTACGGCGGGAGTCATAAAATGGCGCGAGAAGGTACGTAACAACCACCAACCTAGTCATTGATACGTTTCCATGATCCAAACAGGCAGCCAGCACGCACTCCCTTTCTTTTTATAGCCTAGGATCACGTGCACCTGCTCCTAATAAGGTCAGTTGACGTCATGGTTAGAACCTCGTTTGGAGGTGTTGAGCCCTTCAAAACCCGGAATGAACCGTCTTCCCTTCATTTTCATCAAGATGGCAGCTAGACGCAAGAACCCCGTCTCTTTTGACAAAGCTTTATCGCGGGAAAAAGCCCGCCAACAACGCCATCGCTATGGCGGGGGTGCTACCGATCTAAGTGATCGACTGGCACTTCATGACGGGTATCCAGTAAACCAACTGCATGAAGACAGGGTTTTCAATAAGAATCAGAGTAGGTGGCGAAACCGGAAAAATAGGCGGCTAAAGATCAACTCACAAAAAAATGCAAGGTTACCAGGATCACCATTCGAATCGTCACGAACGATTACACAGAACAGCGCTAGAATAATTCAAGATAGACGCCAGTTTTTTTGGTGTTTTTCATGTTTAAACCTTGGCAAATGGTAAAGGTGTGTTTGCTGTGAATGTTTCCGGCGATTTATTTCTATTATATAAGGTATTTTTCCCGTGAAAATAGGCGGCGCATTTAAGTGAAATAGCCGGCGAATTTCGCCGGCCGCCGGCTTTTATTGAAAGCCCTGGAAAAAAAAAAAAGAAGAAAACCCTGCCAAACGTTTGTGCAGTACCCAAGAAGAATGTGAACGAGCCGTCCAAAGTATTTTGGACCTTTGCAAACCGGATCCCCTCATGAAAGAAAAGGTGTTGCAAGAAGGAACCGTAGCACCACAACCTTTGCCTTTGCCTTCACCACCACCATCACCGCCACAGCTTCCCGCCTATTACTGTCCGTTTCACAACGTGTTCTTGGACGTGCGCTCGACCGATCAAGGGTGGATGTACGTCAAATGTCCTATCTTCTGCGGTCTGGATCGTGTCGGGGATTGGTCCCAGCAATTGCCACGTGATCTTCATCCTTGCTATAAAGTTCCTCCTTCACCCGATTTGACCGACAGTCTACCTTTCACTTGCTACTGTCAAGAAGGATTTCACGATCTGCGGCTCAAGCAAAGTCAAACCGTCTTGAATCCCAACCGTTTCTTTTAGATGTGCAACAACAAAGTGAATCCTTGCAAGTTTTTCCGATGGTTGGATCTGTCGATGTCGGAAGCTCAAAAGCAAGCCTGGAACTTCCTCCTCCGCCCTTTTTAGATACATTGTGTATGGTCTTCGACTTGGAAGGGTTTCAAGTCGGACCGACTTTTGTCGTACGGGAAATGGGATGGTGTAATCGCGACGGCAACCATTATGGCTTCCATCATTACTATCCTTCACGACCGTATCCTCAGTTCAATCGTTTGGCTCGACGCACGGTCGACTATGTGCGACGGCATATTCATGGCCTCTCCTACTATCCTTCTCGTCAACAAACGTGTCATCCTCATCATCACTTGGAACAAGACTTTTGGACTTGTACAATCAACTCAAAACACCCGAACGAACCACCGTGGCTTACAAAGGAGGCCATTTAGAAGAAGGCTTTTTGTACGAACTTCGTATTCCTGCTTACAATCTAGAACATTATGGTTGTCCTAAATTCAATGACATGTTACGTTTCCGAACCGTCGCCTCCTGTTGCTATCACGACCATCCCTTACATTATCATTGTCCTCAAGTCGAATGTTATCATGGCTACGTGCAAAATTAGGGTTAACCAGAGACACGAACTTTATTCATACTTTAAGAGTAGAACGTCTCCTTAGCTCAGACCCGTAAAAAAAAATGCATGACTTTTTTCTTCTATTTTGTAAATACTTCCGTGTTTTAGCCTCTTTAAAATCGTTGCCTTTTTTAATAAAAAAATGTTGTCATGATTTTTTCTCTCTTCTCCACACCAGCTGGAAAAAACGGCGAGTTGAAAAGCCTAAAAGAACGGTTCTCTCTTTTTCTACTAGCGTCAACCCTCTCCCGTTGTTGGGGGTCGCCTGTGGACCTTTGTCTTGTTTTTTTCTGCTGAATCTGGGCATCGCTTTTTTTTCTGCTGACTTATCGTCTCGTTTTTTTTTTCTGCTGTCTCGTTTTTTTTTCTGCTGACTCATCGTCTCGTTTTTTGCTGTCTTGTTTTTCTGCTGACGTCATCGTCTGGGTTATTTTTATCCACCCATCCCCGCGCTTCCTGTTGATGTCTTCGTCTGGTTTTTTCTCTATATAAGACGCTCCACAGCTCTCATTTCACTTCAAGCTGAGCTGGGGACGGCGGCTTCACAGCCACCAACAGCTCTTGGCTTCACTCTCTCTTTTCTTGCTGCCCTTTTCCGAGTCGGCGGGGGATAGCTTTTCTCTTTTTTTATTTCCACTGGGACCTGCCATCTGGCGGCCTGTGGGCATACATACACACACACTGACCACTCCCCAACACCCTTCCCAGCCCTAAATAAATTTTTTTATTTTTTTTGCATAAATGTGCATAAATTAAACAAGTGAGCCTGCGATCCGACCCTCCGTCCGCGTTTTTTCCCTATCACGTGACCTTCTAAAAACTTGAGCCCGCGATCCCTACCGCTTTCCTAATGTTTTTCATCCAACTGGTCAGCGGTCTTCCCCATGAGAAAATGGTACTATACGAACCCACATAACTACTAAGGAGATAACGAAAACGATAGTAACACCAGTTATTATATGAAAGGAGATCACGAAAAGGTTAGTAACATTTTATACAATAGGAGATCACAAAAAGACCAAAACTTGAAAAGAACAGAGTCTAGATCGCCACTGGAGCACTGACAAGACCTGGTACCTATCCAGGAATTCTCGTGAGGCAGTCTGTTGCGTAACAAATCTTTGATACCTTGAAAAGATTTATTCACAGAAACCATTTCAAAATAATGAGAATTACTGTAGAATAACAGAAAACGTTAGACCAACCTTGCAATCGAATAACTGATTGTCGTCCAGAGTGAGAATCTAAAAAGAACACAATGAATGTTAAATAACCCATCGTCTGTTGTGATAAATTCACCGACAAATAATGTCTTCACAAAACTTCAAAACGGTCTTTACACGTATGCAACAAATACGGAAATGCGCCATTTTTATCACGATCAAGCTAACTTGTAGCAGCTAGGCAACATTCGACCCATAAATCTATTTTTTGTTACTCGATGGACATTATACAGTTAAAAGGAGTTCCGTTTTCTCGCTTGCGCCGTGTTTTGCAAGAAATATGTTAAAGAAAAAGATATATCTTTTTTTATGGGTCCCAGCAAACCAAAGATATTTTTAAATGCGCATAATTTTCAGAGATGAAAATTAGTACAGTTACTACTAGTTATTATAGTAACTTTCGGTAAATTTCGGCATCAAACCTGTCAAGCAATTTCAGGTAACCTTACCCGCCATCGGCTCGTTGCTAGGGACAACTGACATGTAATAAAAAAGTTTGATATACAACCAGCAACGGCTGTAACAGATATAAATACTGAAAAAATGCCGCTGTGTTGTGCTATAGGAATTTTTTATTATTTTACTATTTGATTTGCAAATTCGTGTCCTAGAAGGAAGTTTAATGTCGAGTAAGGCCTGTACAAGGATTTTAAAAATGGACTAATCACGCAGTTACTAGAATGACTTGCCAAGGATGTATTGAACATTTTAACTGCATCACACAGTCACATTAATAGTCTCTAATAATACGACAATTAATAAGTTAACTATACTTATTATATTCTTATGCCTATATACATTATTATCTAAAATACATCATTAAACGTTATTTTATTATTTAAAAACCACGGCTTTGAAGTTTTTGTTATACCTCTGGGTACAATGTATCTTTTGTGACATCATAAACACTTAACTCCTTCAACCTTGAAATGAAAACAAATAATTATTATATAAAACATTTTAATAGTTATTTGTGTTACTACTTGACCATGAGTCTTTTTTCTAAGATGGGGACTTATTGATGATGATCTTTTCCTAAGATGGGGAAAAAATTATCAAAAAACGTAAACATCTGCTACGCCTCCCTTTACCATTGTCTATGTAACTTCTTAAAATTAACTTACTTAGCAGCAATGTTTGTACTTTTTTCCTGCACATCAACGTCAACCTTCAAACCTGAAAGGGTAAAAACGAATTTATTATAATTTGGTTGGTTAAACTTCCCTATTAAGAAAAAGATGTCGCCATATGCAGTGGAACCCCAATATAACGAAATGCTAAGGAAGCAATATAGCTATATCGATATGTCGAGGAATCGTTATTTTGAAACTCGCGATATGTTTTAACGTATGATATGCTGGGACAGAGAATGTTTATCGTTAGGATATACCGAACCAGCGAATAGTGATTTTCGCGCGCACTGATTGGTTCCCTAAAAAGTGAATATCCAGGATATTCACTGATTAGCGATAGAGAAAAACAAGATGGCGTCGCAGT
>JAOEHV020303363.1:0-25225 GCA_025447995.2 Isaurus tuberculatus | reverse complement strand
CTCGTTCGGTTTTTGACACAAACAACTCATGAATAAAACCCCGTACGCCGCACTTTCTATGACGTAAACTATATATACGCATGAATATATCCATTCACATGTGTGATGTATAGCAACCATGACAGGCAACAGACTGTTTTAAGGTTATTCCATATCGCTTCAACTTAAAGCCAAAATATCTACACTGAAAATTGGCGAAACCTCCCCCTCAGCTAATGGCAAAAATCATAATAGTTTCTAAATTACCCATCGACCTACTTACTGATGCACTTTAAGTTTTTGAATATTGTAATTTTATGAGTACGACCTTTCAAGACAAGAACTGAATAAGACGGCAAGCAAAACAGCTAGCTTTCCACATAAGGAAATGCCGTTATAAGAATTTCATTCCTTAGTTGTCTACATTCCTACAAAGGGAGTCTCGGCTGTTATAAACATTTCGAGTCAGTAAATACCTTGACTATCTTTGAATGTTCGTCAAAACTTTAAACAGGGATTTGAGCCTGCTTGTTCCAGTTTAAGGTCAATTTGTATGGCCTGCTGTGCAATATGAAATTTGTGGGCAGCGCTATTTTGTTTGTGTGACGATACTCTTGCGCTCGTTGTTGTTTTAAGTAAGCAGAAAATTCAAAGTAACACATGCAATTTTTTATTCAATATTTCATAATTGTTCGTTTCTGAATATAGTTCATTATGTAGTGAGTTACACCAACACTAACAGCGATACCGCTATATTAGGAATACAGTACTTCCAGCGCAAGAGTGACGTCACACAAACAAAATGGCGCCGCCCACGAATTTAAAACAACAAAGTAGGCCTTAGAAAACAATCTGAAACTGGAACAGACGGCTCTAATCCGTATATAAAGTATTGAGGAAGATTCAGGAACAGCCGAAGTATTGTTTAACGCAAAATGTTCATAACAGTCGGGGTTTGCTTTAAGAGTTGGACCTTCTGTATAGCACACTTCCAAATTAAACAATGAGTTTTAAAATATTAATTTATACCTCTGCTGCTCCAGAAACTTTTAAACTGACTGTAGCTTTCTGTTTGTCTGTGAGCTGTGTTGCTGATATAGTTGGAATTCTTGTTACACTGATGACCTGAATCTGACTGAAGTCTGCCATCGGAGCAATCTAAAGCAAACAATAAAGAGTTTTAATAACATGAAAAATAACTCATGTACTGATCATGCACAGCAACAATAGCTGGTCAACAAAGAATCACCGACAGGGTTTGACATTAACGGTGGCCCGATGGCCCCAAGGCATTTTTCGCCCTTTTGGAACAGTATGGACCAGCGACTTTTGAAAATTCAGGGCTTGAAATCTACGACGGCCATGAGGCATTTGCCGTGGATGCCCTTGGCCACTACTGTAATGCCCCCAGAAACGTGCACAATTTACGGCCACAAATGGACTGCTGCTTTTATGTTGGGTGCCACAGTGCCTTTAAGAAATGGTTGTTGAAACATAGGGTATTTATTTTAAATTAGGGTATTAAGTATTAACTATTTGGTGCCCTTTGACAATTGCCGTGGTGCCCCATTTTTGGCAAAAATCTTGAGTCCAAAGTGGCCGTGCCCCTAAAATTAGAGAGTTCAAGGCCTGAGGCCCGATGGTGCCAGCAACTTTTTAAAGTAAGTTTGTAAGATCTGTCATTAATCAGAAGCATGGATGGTGGAAAGCAAAAACAGCGTGCCAAAAATACCGATTTCTCCCACAGGCAACAACTAAGTTGGGTCAGTACAATTTTTATTGGGCCAGTAAATTTCGAATTGGCCACTCTCTCAAAATGTTTAATGTCAAACGCTGATAGAATCATGAAAACATGTAACAAATAGAAGTTATTTCCTTCTAGAGCCAAGTTTGTATGAAAGTGCAAAGTGCTCAGAGTTCTCAGCACCCATCAACAGCCTTTTCATTGTCAAAGAAGTGAGATTTCAATGACCTGGAATGCCTGGACAACACAGTAGTCTGAGACTAACTGACTAGCAAAGTCTTTATGTACTAATGCTGTCCAGTCACTTTACAACCAGGGTTCTTTCCATCAGTCAGGCTAAAATTCCATGATTTTTCCAGAAATGTGGAGCTTTTTGGAGATCTTTTATATGACAAATGTTGTACAAATCCCTCTGTCAAACACACTTTAACTTGTCATCCCAATTCATTTATTTGAAAAACTAATGACTTCACTTTACACACTATATTTTGCTAGAGTAGACATAACTGATGTTAATTGTATTTACTTCTTGTTGTGATGACCTGATTTTCATCATTATGACAAGTTGTATTCAGCTATAGGTAGAGTGAAGTGACCCATTTACAATTCACCTTAAAAACTGAAAGAGTTTTACAGCTTTGAAAATGAGTTTTTAGCACAGAAGACTGTTTCAATTTATGCACTCTATAGCTGCTTCATTAACAATAACACTTAGAAATAACAAAAGATACAGACAGAAACCAAAAGCTTCTACACATTAATACTTCAACTTACATTTGAACCTAGTTCTGTTCTGTAGCTAATACCATAACGAGGTCCAATTACAACATCTACAGCTATTGTCCATCCAGTCTGCATATGGAGTTCAATATACACAGTATGAACAAACATTACTCTAAAACATCAGACACTTTTAACCGAAATATGTACATCTGTAAATAATAAATTTTAACATTTATTGTCTTTGTTAAAGAAGCTTTTAATTTATATTGAAAAATAATTTCAGCATGATTAGCTAGAGACCCATTTTTCAATGTGGATAAAAAAATATGAAGTTTAATTTACACTTTTCAGGCCTGTCAGTGAAAAAATCAGTAGGCGTGCGATCATTCGCTCGCCTTGGCTGACCAGGGCGTGCGATGGCGTGCGGTGACTTAAGTGACTAAAAACGCAACAACGCAGGTGCTTGTAGATTTCGTCTGCTTTTTTACCGCAAAGGAGACAAACTGTCTATACTGCTTTCAGCAAAAATAATTATAAATGGGTATTTCTTAAGCCCCACGCAAACGGTTTCAACATTTGCTTCAACATCCATTCGATTTTATCGAACGCTGTTTACGAATGTTTAATGATGCTAAACACTGGGTGGGCAAACGGTTTCAACATCTGTTTCGATTTTGTTTCAACAAAGCTGTGCGAGCAGTCTGGTATTCAGTACCAGGCTTACTAGGCTGGCTCCGACCTCCGACCGGCTGTGCTGTATTTGCATGCGCTTATTCGATAATGTTGATAGACCTGCGCAAACGGTTTCAACAACCTTCAATATTTTCGAGAACAAAAGAAAAATCGAAAGAATGTTGAAGCAAAGTTGAAACCCTTTTAAACTTTTTCGACATGCTTTCGATTTCATTTCAACATGTTTCAGTATGTTTAAAAGGGGGTGGCAACGGTTTCAACATTGCTGTTCGATAAAATCGAATGGATGTTAAAGCAAATGTTGAAACCGTTTGCGCGGGGCTTTAACATGATAGAGCTCATTTTTTACGACCTCAACTTTTGAGGGACGACTAAAAAATTATTCTTGAATTAAAAGAAAAAAACACAGATGGACCCGCGGCTACATGTTTTTCCAGAAACTCTAAAAGAAAAGAAGGACAATGGCCTGTTTTCAAAAAGTAAAAAGTCACTCCTTAGAAACACCAACAGCGATAAATTATATATTTTAGGCGTGTGATGGATCGCACGTCTGGCTTTCGTTAAGCATTTTTTCCTCTATGCAGAATTTTCCACGCGGAGCGGAAATTTCTTTTGTTTTTTCGCTCTATTGAACACAAAACAAAGAAAATTTCGCTCCGTGCGGAAAATTCCGCCAAGTGGAAAACAGCCTTTAGGCGTGTGAATAGACATGCGCGTACAATTGCACGCCTTTTATTGACAGGCCTGACTTTTGTCAGACCTAATAATTTACATGCACGCAAAGGCCATCAATTAAGAGAAGTTTCCTTTCACCAATATATCACCATCTTATAAAAATAATAGAAGCTTAACTCAACAATTGATACTATGAAGAGTGTATTTTTTAAGTCACATTGATAAAAATTATTTATCTTCTGGTCCAAATTATCTTTGAAGAAAAAAATGTCAAAAGTTTTAATTCTTACCCCAAGAGAGCATCTAAAATTTTCCAGGTCAAACTTCCATATTTTAGATAATATAGAAAAGAACTGATAGCAACACTCTTCTTCCTTCAGTGTTGCATATTGCTTGAAGTATGCATGAATAGTTTTCCTTAACTGCTTTCCCTAGAAAAACAAATGCAAACTTTAATGAAATTAAAGATTCGACCCACGATTAAAAGTTATGGCGGTTTTTAAAAACTGTCAAGGTAAAGGGGGAGCCAGGTCGGCCTAGTGGTCATCACTCACGCCTCCCACAACTACAGACCCAAGTTCGAATCCTGGGGTTCGCATTTGGGCTGAGATTTGTCGATCTTAATCTGACTCCAAGGGTTTTTCGATGGGATCTACGGTTTTCCTCCCTCCTTAGAATCAACTTTCACGCCAAAATCTGTACCATCGACCGCTTAAATATTAGCCTCTGGCAAGGGAGATTCGGTAACAACTCCTACGTGTAAAGACGATAAATAAAGTATTTACTTGTTTATCAATGGCCTTTTCAGAAAGTTTAAGAGACATATTTATACAAATCAATGCCTAGATTGTAACTGAAGGGCAAAGACAAAGTAAGATAAAAAAAACAGAAATTTTTCAAATTCAAAATACATAGACTTTTGCAATCTTTTAACATTTATTTGAAGCCTTCAGATAAATGAAAACCTGAAAAACTATTTTTTAGGGGTACAGTAACCTCCTTTTTTGCCCTTAAAAATATTTATTTTGGGAACATTCCAGAATACTACTCATTTGCCATATGCCCTTCCAGTCTGCAAGTTCCTTAACAATCAACTGTTGAAGCAAAGCTTTGATGAAAAATCCTTTTTTGCTTAAGTTGGCAGGTTGAATACAGTACTTGTAATATTTATCATATGCTTCTGCAGTTTGTTTGAATTTCAAGTCCAGCAATTGCAGGGTTAGAAGCTTGTTAAACATCATAGGTTCTATGACTTTCAATTTTTTCATGTCCTTTCACATTAATTTTATTTATAAACTGCTTCTGTTCAAAAGCAATTCTTTTTTGTTCTTTTTGTGGTAATTTGTAAAGATAGAGCACATGTACAATACTTTCAGCATTAATGTTAATGCATTATCGAGAAATATTAAGTTTCCATTTTTGAACAAGTATAAAACTGTCTTTATTGTTCATGTTGCTTTTTTACAAGTCCCTAATGAACCCTAAGCTGTCCATAAAAATGGGATCAGTAAAAAAAGAATGAAATTAAATGAAATTACAAAATTTGTGTGCATGGGTAGATAATCCAAAATGAAACTATAAGAATAAAATAGTTTGCATTTACTTGCTACTACAAGAATTGAACTTATGTAGAGAATCACTACCTTCATATTGTCCAGCACGGTCTTTGGGATAAACTTGGTCAACCCAATTTCTTTCCTTCAGAAAACAAATTACAACAATTTTAGTTAAACATAATATTATAAAAAAGTTTTGTTTGTGCATAAAACTTGTACTTGACCAATATTGTAATGCCATGAAACCTGGGACCCAGTAGGAGAGAATTTAGTGAGACTTGAGAATCTGGAAGGTGGATGATCAGACAACGTGAGGAGTTGCAGTTGTAAACAGGGTATCCAGTGCAAAACATCTGGAATGGGATTGAATTGATGTTAACCTTGAAGAGTTCCTTACAAAGAGCTGGTAAGGCTGGTGAGGACACAAAGTGCTTTGAAGGGAGATGGGTAACCCTTTAGGTAGGTTCTTAATAATGAAGTAAAGAGCAAAAGGTCAAGGGGCAACCTAGAAATACATCAATGTGCTGCATGGCAGAGGGTATGAGAAGAAGGGTTTTGTTGGTAATAATGCTTTGGATCGTTTAAAAAGGAATGCAGCCATCAAAAAACCCTATGTTGATCCCAGCATGTTTTGAGGACATACAAAATGGTTCTTGCTGTTGTGGTATTGGGGAGTCAGGTTGGCCTAGCGGTTATCACTCATGCCTCCCACCACTATGAACCCAAGTTCAAATCCTGAGGTTTGCATGTGGGCTGAGATTTGTCAAATTTCAGTCTGACTTTGAGGGTTTTCCTCTGGGATCTCCAGTTTTCCTCCCTCCATGAAATCGACTTTTTATGCCAAAATCTGTGCCGTCGACCGCTTAAACATTAGCCTCTGGCTATGGAGATTGGGCAACCACTCCCTGCATGTAAATATGTTAAATAAGAGTATTTGTTTATTTATTTTATTGACCCATACTTAAGATACTATTTTCCCTTACAACTACACTACAGTACAATAATCAGTACAATTCTGTCTCCAGTACATTCCTTGAGACAATAAAATTAAAATTCTCTATATCATTCCCAGTGAAAAACTAGTATTTCACTCAAACTTAAGTAAATAGTTTTTAAAAAAAACTATTAAATGCGTCGGCAAGTAGATATAAACTATGAAATAATGTTGATAATAAATTATCATCACCGTAAGCATAAAGAAGCTGACATTTCGAGCATGAGCCCTTCGTCAGAGCATCTGAAAAAGCTGAGAAAATATGATGCTAATAACATGCAAATTAACGGCATTACCCTTCACAATGGCTGCAATGAGTCGCGCAAAAGAAAGGAACAAAAACTTATTTTCAAACTCTGTACCATGGCTCCTAATGGTATTAATGAGCGGTTTTCATTCATCTGATTATTATTAGTTTTAACCAATGGCTTTTCATCTATTAGCATTTCTGTACCTATTATCTGTCTATATAAACCCTTCATTTTCTCAGCTTTTTCAGATGCTCTGACAAAGGGCTCACACTTGAAATGTCAGCTTCTTTATCCTTACGGTGATGATAATTTATTATCAACATTATTTCATAGTTAGTATTTCACTCATTTGGTGATAATATTGATAGGGCAACCAATGCAACACAATTGAAGGGTCTAAAGCAAAAATGACGTGACTTTTGATGAAGTTGTCAACTCTCCCAACATTATCCCCATTATCTTTTCATAAATGTTGGGAGAATTTAGCATTTCATACAAAGTCACTTACTTTGTTTTTGCACTAGGCCCTTCAATTTATGTTGCAAGACTCATATAAATGTCATTCAAGTTTGAATCAAGAAAATAAATCACACCTTGAAGACATTTCAACATTAGTTTCAAATTTTAATTTTTTATGATTTTGATAATTATCTTATGGCACAATTTTGATGAATAATCTTTAAAATTTTTGCTATAAAACACATAATTTGGTCTCACTGAACAATATCATTAGATTTCTTCTCAAATAAAAAAAACATATTTTCATATAATAGTTACTTACTCGATGTATTCAAAGTTTGACTTTTTCTCCAAAGCAATTTGTGGCATGTCCTTCAAATATTTCCTAAATTGACAAAAAAAAAATTATAAACACTAATGGTAATTAGCAGCAGACCAATAAGAGAGTAAATAATCGAGACAGCTTCAGGTCATAATAAGAAAAAAAAAAGGATCATCAAGCAAACTCCAGTTCAAATATTTTAGAAAAGATAAACTTTAATACAAACACATTGAACTTGAATGTGTAGCATTTTAAAACTCTTGATCAATATTTCAGTATATAAAAATTATTTCACAAAAGTAAGCCAGGGCAGGATTTCTAGAATTTGGCGGGAAACCAAATATGACTAAAGCGCCAGACTTTTAAAAGCTCACTTTTGTGAAATATAATTATACTGAAATATTGATCAAGAGTTTTACAATGTTACACACTCAAGTTCAATGTGCTTGTAAGTTTATCTTTTCTAAATATGTGAACTCAGGTTTGCTTGACAATCCGTTTTTTTCGCTTTACGACCTGAAACTGTCTCACTTATCTACTCTCTGAGTGGCCAGTTGCTAATTACCAAGCATCAAACTTGTCAAAAAATCATCCGAGTGTTCACGATACCGCGCGCAGCACTGTAAGCTAAAAATTGTTCTGTAAAAGCAATAAAGCAAACCATACAACTTAAATCTCAACTGCTACTTGCCTTCTTGCCTCATTTTGACTCTACAGCAGCATGGAGTTTTTGAATAAATAAGTTGGGCAACTAGAAAATCATATCTACTAACCCTTTCAATAAAAAATCTTTAATTTCCAACAAAGTTATAGAGACCAATTCTCTAAGCCTTGGACCAATGTTTTGACTTACACTTCACAATTAAAGTACTCACCTCATTTCCAATACTCCCAATCTGAAGGCTATGTCCTCCTCTGCTTGTTCACTGGCATATGCTAGATAGTCATTCTTAACCTGCAGAATTTATTGTTTCATTTAAACCAACTTGGACTTACTTTATCCAGTATGTAAAGAGCAATCACTCCTTTTAGGTTTTAACATTATTAGTGCTATATTACAACAACAAACGAGGTAAATCCTTTTACGAGCCCAGTAGTACATTGGAGCCGGCGCTTATCTCTGGTTTCTGTAGTGTTAAGCAGATGAGAGTCCTTGACTCCCCCTGTACAGGACACTAATCCATCCCAGGTTAGCTCCCAGCTGAAGCTGGTACTCATTTACCAACCTTGTAAGGATGGAAAACTGAGTAAGCTTTGGCAGAAAAGAAGGTCACACAAATATTCAAATTTCAGTAAAGTTGGGAAATGAACATGGGAACTTGTGATAAAAAAGGCATAGATCTTATCAGAATTTTCGATAAGAATCAAATTCAATAAGTAGGTGGCTAAAGATCAACTTGCAAAAAAATGCAAGGTTACCAGGATCACCATTTGGATTGTCACAATCACACAGAACGGCTGTTAGAATAATTCTAGATAGATAGAAGTTTTTTGGTGTTTTTCATGGTTAAATCTTGGCAAATTGAAAAGATGTGTTCACTGTGAATGTTTCTTGATTTATTTTTATTATACAGATATTTTTTCCTTCAAAGTAGGTGGTGAATTTAAGTGAAACAGCCAGCAACATTTGCTGGCCACCAGCTCTTAACCCTGCTTATCAACTGCACCAACCATGCCACCAACAGCAAACAACAGCAGTTTTTAATGCCCTTTTCCACCATACTTGGGTCAGCATTTGGTTTTCTGATAACTGCTTTCCATTACTGCTGATCCAAGCATCATAACTAACAACACCAATTCTACTCATACAATCTACATTCATTTCTCTTTAGGTTGACCCCTTAACCTTTTCTCCTACAATACTTCGAACTTAAAACCTGCCTGTTGTACAGTATTACAAATGAAATATATTGGTCAAGGTAACTTTTATTTGTCCTTATATTTTATTTATAGTTTGTATCAATTCTTACTTGTTAGCTCACACAGTATATTAGTTATCATTTGATTGGAGTATTCAATTGTTGCAGCTCAAGTCTAAATAATAATTTTATTTAGTCTTATTATTTCAGTTTTACTACAGTTGGTACAGATGCATGCAAACAGGGGTTATAAGGCTACTCATATTGATGACAAAGTTGGGTAGAGTTGGCAAGTGAGTGAGTGATCCTGCAGGCTGGTAACATTATGGCAGTGAGCCACTCCTCACAGAATCTCTACAATGAGCAATAATCTTGAACAGTCATTGAAATATTGTCTTAAGGATAAAGTTTCAAAATACACTACACACTTCACTGTACAACTCAAAAATGCTTTAAAGAAGGGTATATCAGATTACCAGCTTTCTAAGTTGATGTTTTACACCATAATAATGTAATTAATTTTGCACTTATTAGGAGTCAATATGTTGAAGGGAGTATAAAATCTCATAAAATTAAAAATCTTTCTGTTGTCACTGACTAAAAATTGTTATATAAATGGACGTTTCGGTTAAAATACTATAACCTTTTCAGCATAAGATTTGATAAAGACTGTGATAAAATTTATATCGGCCAAACCTCAAGGGCCCTAAGATCTAGGACAAGAGAACACAAAAGAGCGATTTTCACGGGACATTGGAATTCTTTATTAACCCAACATTGCATAAAAAACAATCATGATTTTAGCCTTGATGACGTCAAGGTCATTGACTGCTGTTCTCAATGGTCATTCCTGACATTTTTATAAGGCCCTTGGTAATCCCAAGTGACTTCTCTGTGCCACATTTTATAAAAAAAAACACTCATTTGTATTCATAATCATTTTTATGCTGAAGAAGGTTATAGTATTTTAACCGAAATGTCCATTTATAGAACAATTTTAGTCAGTGACAAATGAGAAAGATTTTTAATTTTATTATCATGCCTGACTACAGTTATGGTATTTTTTAAACCTCATATCTAACTTGTAAATGGACATTATGCACTTACAACTCTTCCATAATAATTATTTTATATTATGGGTATTGAACTTCTTATCTAACCTGGTTGGAAAAAAATTTCATATTTTTCTTATTAACCATTTTTCTCAGTATTTAATAACCTGACAAAATTTTATTTATCACACTGTTAATTTAGTTTAAAATAAAATACCTATGACCTGCTATATAGAACCAAAATACTTACTTGGTCATAGAGATAAAAAAATGTTACTTTATCTTTATTGTAAAGTTGTTGATAATCTTTTGCAAAGAACCTCACTCTTAGCTGATACCTGTAAAGAACAGTCAACAGAAGTTAGATAAATAAATAAAAACATATTTCTAATAAACAATATGTACCTTTAAAATATGAAATAGCCTTAGGAAAAGTCTCCACCCGTAATTCCAGCCCAGTTGCAGCACACAAGTAATGAATATTTTAAGCATGAGACACTCATGCAATGGTGATTATAAAAAAAAATAGCCTTTTCTGTTGAATGTTTTATTTGTATTTTATAGTATGTAATACTAGAGTTTTTTTCCAACAGGAAAGCATGATAAGTTAAAAAAGTTAAGATAACTTGAAAATAAGAAAAGAACATTTACAACTTTTTATATTAGACCAATGTTCAAAACTGAAGCTTTAACAGAGAAGACAAAATGGTGACCAAAGTTTCACTTTGTCCACATCGTAAAATTACAATTTCAAAAGTAATTGACACACCTTATTAGGGCTTTTAGAAATGTTTTGCAACAACTAATACTACTTTACATATTTATGAGAGGCAATAAAGAAATTTTTGTAATGTGGTTATTTCATATTTCTAATTACTAATTATTTTTAAGTTTTCATTGTCACCTTAATATACCACTGATGAACCTTTCTCAGCATGCTAGGCTCAGTATGTTGTATTTGAAGGAAATAAATCATTTAATAAACTACATAGCTCAATCAATATAAGTTCTGCAACAGTACCACTTCAATATATTGCATAATATTACTGAAACAAAGCCACATTAGGAAATGTGATACAGGAACTCCACCAAAGAGACATTCTAGACAATTCTTCTACACACCAACTCCCTTATTTTCTACTAATTCATCAGATTTTTTAAATTTTCCTTTTTAAAAACATTTATACTGGAGATTAATACAGACAAAAATATATATTTACTATTAATGATAGCGTTTTCTACGGTACATATTTTAAAATATTTATTGATAGTTCCATATTTTCTACAAAACAGCTGTATTGAAATACTGAAGAGCTTTGAAAAAACAACAGAAATGAACATGATCAAAATTAAAATTTTCTAAAGTCAAAAAAACAAAATACCTTTAATAGAACAACTTAGAAACAAATATGAGATAATTTTAAAAATTACTTTTGCACTGTATCAATTCGCAGTGAGTAGTTGTAAATAATTATGTTAAAAAATTATGAGTGGATAAATCATAAATTAATTGGATTAATAGGATTGAGGTCAAACATTAATAATAATTATGAGTATCACCCTAAGAATTGAAACAAACTCTTATTTACTCTCAAGTAATTGAACACTTGAAATACAAATTATCTATTAAAATGGTTAGCAAACATCAATTAACCAAACATCATTCAATTTATTGTACACACTTTGCATAGTTTTTTTTAAAAAAATATTGAATGCCATGCAAGGAGGCAAATTATGTGATTTAATGAACTCTAAGTTGAAATGTTTAATCATTGCACAACATAGATGAAGCTGTAATATTTTGGATGTTAGTCATTCATGAGAGCAACTGGGTGAAAAGTTAATGGGCAAAACAGCAAAACTAAGCAATTATGCAGTTAAGCTAAATCCTTAACAAGCCTAGTAGCCCATGGAGCCAGTGCTTATCTCCGGTTTCTGTAGTGTTAAATGAATGAGAGTCGTAGACTCCCCCTGGACGGGACACTAATCCATCACAGGTTAGCTCCCAGCAAATGCCGGTACTCATTTACCTACCCCGGAAGGATGGAAAGCTGAGTTGGCTTAGGCGGAAAAGAAGGTCACACAAATATTCGAAAATCTCGGCAAACTGCGGGGATCGAACTGGGGACCTTGTGGTTGGAAAGCAGAGATCTTACCAACTGTGCCAACCACATCCGCCCAATTTATGCAGTGATTAAATATTAATAAGCTCAGTGTTGAATTTTACAACATATATGTACTGTTTAATTTTTAATCAACTTTAAATAAATTTAAAGTAACTTTGCAAGTATTGTTTTAATGAAAATTTAATAATTGTTGTTATTGATATAGAAAACAACATTCACAGCAGCAGTCTAAAACTTTGCATACTTTTAATTTTTAAGAGTAGCCTTTTGCCCCAAAGCTAAGAGCTAAATCCTATTTCAAGCCCAGTGGCTCATTAGGTCACTGCTTATCTCTGGTTTCTGTAGTGTTAAGCAAATGAGAGTCCTTGACTCCCCCTGAACAGAACACTAATCCATCACAGGTTACCTCCTGGCCAAAGCTGGTACTCATTACCAACCTTGTAAGGTTGGAAAGCTGAGTAAGCTTCAGCAGAAAAGAAGATCACACAAAAGAAGCAGATAAAAAGTAACCAATCTAAAAGAAGCACGAAAATGCACAAGAGATTGTTTTCAGACAATAACTGATGTGGCAACAAGTTGGTTTCTCAAACAAAAGTAATAATCAAATTCCTTTTGTTGAAGTTTCATCAACATTGTACCTCTACAATGTAGGGTAAAAATCATCAACTGGGGCAAACTTACTTCCACTGATCAGCAGGGTACAGAGCTTCATGTCGACTTCGCACCTCACCAATGGTGAGTTTTGAGTTCAACCAAAAGGATTCTTCAGTATTTACATGCTCTAACTTGATACCATAATGATCCCCTGATACAATTGGGTCAGCTCCAAGACTTCCGATCACCAGATGAATTATGCCCTAAACAAAAACATATTGATAAGAGTTTTGCTTTTATTTAAAAGTCCCAGTAACAAATACACCCACCAAACAGAAAACATAAATCTTTATCCATTGCAATAATTTATTAATGTCTTATAATAACTTTTAAGTGGGGTAAAACTCTTAGATGATTGGTTATTTTATTTAGGAGGGCAAAACAAACCATCATTAAATTTTTTGTTATTCTGTTTTGATTTGTATTCTTCTCAAAGAAAGGTTAGCCAATTACCGTAAACCAAAGACACCACATTGTGTAAGGAAAGATAGAAATTTATCATAAGATGAAACAAGAATAAACTTATGGTTTATTTGTAGTGATCTTTGGTATTAGTTGAATGATATTACAATTTCTTCAATGTCATTTAAAAGTTAACAGGGTTTGAAAACACATACTAGGTTTGAGCAAGAACTAAATACAGTTAATAGGGGAATTTTGTCCTCTTTAACTCCCTTGTGAGACTATTCTTAGTGTTATGGGGCAAAGCAACATCTTGATTAACATCTTGCATAATTCTAGACTATCTCTTATGGTCCATTTTTTTTAGCTTTTGGTGACTGTATTTACAACCTCCTACTGTATTTCAAGGAAGAACTGGCAGTTTAAACCACATAATAATACATGCCTCAAAACAGGTAAAGGTGCCCAAGACCCAAGTAGTGGAAAAAATGAAAAGCAGCCATCAGGAAATAAATGCTTACTGTAAATCCTGCTGTATAAGCCAAGAATTTGACCACCAACATTTGATACATAGTTTGGGGGTCGGCTTATACAAAGGGTGTCAACTTTGGAAAAAATAAAATATGCAGATATGTCAATAAAAGTTGTTTATAACGTCAACTTATCCTTAATACAGCTTTAGCAAGTTGAATAGACAGCTTTTACACTAATTGAACAATACAATTGTCACCTGGCCTGGTAACCATTCAGCAATTGTACAAATTATGCAATTTTTGTAACTGTACATGTTACAACTTTTTTTTGTTTCTAGCAGAGGGAGTTCGTAAACTAATATATTATTTGGTCAAAAATTTTTCAAAATTAGGGGTCGGCTTATACAATGTTAACATAAAAAAGTTGTTTTTTGCTCTGGAAATAAGGGGGTTGGTTTATAAATTGAATTGGCATATCCACAGGAATTTACAGTACCCAAACATTCTGAGCAAGTTGTTGTAGACAACTATGAATACATGTACTGTCAAATCGTGAAACAAATGGTCCCCCAAAAGTAATGAACCTCTGAAGATAAGCTAAGCTAAATCCTTTTCTGTGCCTAGTGGCCCATGGGGCCGGTGCTTATCTCTAGTTTCCATAGTGTTAAGCGGATGAGAGTCATTGACGCCCCTGGCCGGGACACTAATCCATTGCAGGTTAGCTCTCAGCCAAAGCTGGTACTCATTTACCAATCTCGTAAGGATGGAAAGCTGAGTAAGCTTTGATGGAAAAGAAGGTCACACAAATATTCAAATTTCGGCAGAGCCGAGGAATCGAATCTGGGACTTTGTGGTTGGAAGGCAGAGATCTTACCAACTGCGCCAACCACGCTGTCTTAACAACCCTCTGAAAGTAATGTCAAAATTGTGACACTTTTAAAATTTTTCAAAAGCAGCAGTCCCCCTAAAAGTAGTACCCCCCTCCAAAAGTAGCAGCCCAAAAAAAATAGTGATCCCTTAGCTTGGAATGTGTTTATAATAAATGATATTTATTGTTCAATGATAATGAAACTATTGTTTTGCCGTGGAGAACAATTGTAAAACCCTAGTAATATGACACTGCACTACACATGGTGTATAGATTGATACATATAGCGATACTGAAGAAAGTAATGTCCCTCACTTTGGTAGGCTTTGGGGGCTGTTACTTTCAAGATTCTACGGTATCATCACAAGATAATAATGGATTTTGCTTTAAAAATCTTGGTAACTATCCGACCAACAATTATTATATGGTTAGTAAAAACTTTTTATTGACCAGCTGGGAATATAGTGACGACGGTGTCTAACTGTTGTTTTATCAAAATTTATTTAAATTGATTTGATGAAAAAAATTAAACTTTTTTAAACATCCATATGTTCGTATCTCCAGAAATCTTTGTTTTAATGTTAGAAAATCAAACATATTGAAAAAAATACTTTTCTCTAATTATCTGTCAGGTTTAAAAGGCAAGTGATTTAGTGCTATAGTATCAAACTATTAATAAGATTTTACAAGAGCCAGAAAGGAAAAGATAAGTAATTATGATGCAATTCTAGGGAAGATAAAAAATATAAAAATATTACATTGTATGGCTTAAAAATCAGTACATCTTTATGAAAAAAAATCTAGTTTCTCTGTGTTTTTCTTGTCATCAAAATTAATGAACGCAAATACATAAGTGACCAATATATATGTATTTATACTTTTTTTTTCTTATGACTTAACTAATGTATTTTAAAAAAGTGTGACCACAAAAGTTAAGCTTGTTTTAATCCAGGCTGGAATGCACAGAACCATCCTAAACTTTGTCAATAATTTCCCTTCCATTTCCTTCACATCCTAAGTGGGGTTGGGGTGGGAGTTTAGGGGAATATTGTAGGCAAAGCAAAGGAAAGACATCACATTTGAAAATGATGTTGTGCATCAACCTCGGACATTGGAAATAATCAAACTAAATCTTCATTAATATCAAATTTAACTGCCATGCCACAGTGAGATAGCACGAGAAAGATTTTTCTTTAAGGCTAAGAACCAATACAGGGCTATGTATTTCTTAAAAAAAGATAATATTCATATTAGATAATGAAGCTGTTGTTTTGCTGTGAAGAACAAATTGTAAAAACCCTAGCAATGCAACAATGCACTATACATGGTGTATAGACTGATTTATATGGTGATACTGAAGAAAGTAATGTCCCCCACTTTGGTAGGCTTTGGGGGCTGTTACTTTCAAGATTCTACGGTATCATCACGAGATAATAATGGATTTTGCTAGAAAAGTCTTGGTAACTATCCAATCAACGATTGTGATGCAATTCTATGTATTTCTTAAAAAGGAAACAAACTTATTGGTTGTCAAGAATTACATATAACATCTGTCTCTTGTTTGACTTAAAGAACAAAACAATTACGCACCTAATCAATATTAAGCCCCCAGGGGGGGGAAGCTGAGCTAGGGGTGGTCATTAGACATTTTTTCTTTTTTCTATCAAATGCCTGACCACAGGCTGACTATAAACAATCAAATGAAACCTAAGGTCCCCACCTGGGGATTTATTTGATGACCCTTAGGCAGAGCAAGATTGACAAAAAATAAATTAATGTCCTACCCTAGGACAATACACACTCTAATCTAATCCCCACCCTTGGGCAATATACACTCTAATCTAATCCCCACCCTAGGGCAATACACACTATAATCTAATCTCCACCCTAGGGCAATACACACTCTAATCTAATCCCCACCCTAGGGCAATACACACTCTAATCTAATCCCCACCCTAGGGCAATACACACTCTAATCTAATCCCCACCCTTGGCCTGACCTTGGGACCTTAATATTGATAAGAGATTAATCTTTCCAAATAATCAATTTTCAAATCATATTTGGCATTGGAATATTGACAAATTAATCAAAATAGTTTTCTCCCAGTTAAATCCTTATGTTTCCAATTAAGAACAAGATCAGCAATGGTGCAAATAGGATTTAAACTCAAATACTTCAAAATGTAAAACTAAAGAAAATTCATGATAAGGAAATGATTAAAACAGAGAAGGTCTTTCTATATAATTTATATCAAGACTTTATTCTAAAGCAAGACAGCATTGTTATGCAAATGATCACTAAAGATTTTTTTATGTCTAAAATTTTGTGAAATTTTAAATTCAAGTTCTAGTTGCCATTAAGGTTTTAAGGAATGTTATTTGGAAAACTGAGAGTTGAGCACCTGTATAACAAAAAAAACTTATAAATCAAGCAAGGCAAGACCCCTTATGGATGACAAATAATTATCATTTTTAAGAAACAAAATTATTTATCATTTCAAGGAAAGATATTTTTAAACAGATTTTATATTGTTTCAAATTCATCTTATAATACTGACATATAAAAAATCATTCTGTTTTGAATATTCTAGCAAAACAGAACGACTGAATTAAAAATTTAACAATACAGTATGTTTCAATACCTGTAATCTTTATATGGTTATGTATCTAAAGTAATTTCCGCTGAAAAATTAGAAACGAGCCGCACTCACAGAATGATTCGGTTAAGGTTTCTGGTTAATGACTCCAGCAAAAATTGTGTTGCTGTGCCTGTTTCTGTTTACATCTTGTGTTACGCCCGACATGCCGATAATTTCATTCACAACATCTTAAAACGCATTAACATGAGAATGAAAGAAAATTTAACGCACAAAAAAAGGAAAACAAATACACGTAAACTTTCCAAAACCTTCCCTTGTCTCACTCATATAGAAACGAAAAATCTCTTTAAATTTACTCAAAGAGTTGAGCGGCCGTTTTTTTATTCTAAAAACCGGTTTGATAATTTTAAGTAAACTGTTTTTGAGGCCCTCAAACAATTATATAAGCTTGGAGATCGATCTGAAAGTAATAAAAAGTTAAAAGAACTTTGAAGTACATCTCTCAGGTTGGAAAAAGAGAGTACCCGTCACAAATGAAACTTAGACACAATATAAACAAAAAAATTAAAAAAAACAGATGTAAACAAAATGTCATAACGTCCTGCCCTTGATATGAAGTTACAAAGTAGAGTGAACCAATTGTAAGAAGTTATATCTCCTTCTAATACAATTTAATCAACATTTTTTTTGATATGAGTAAAGTTAAGATGTAAATCAATCTCCGAGACAATTTAAGTCGAGACAATTTTATTAACAAACCGTGAAAGAAGTTTTGCTTGTTAAGACACGAAACCGCCGCTTCCGATAAAAACTAACTGTCAATGAAATAAATTTCTATTTCCTCCCAAGGATCTCGGACTATTGCAGCTTAACTCAGACCACATACCTTTATATCTGTTGCTTCGCCACATTTGACAGATCTCGAACCCCCGTTAGAAAGATAAACTTTCAAAGTTGAACGAGCTAACTCTGAACCGGTCGAACCACGATTGGAACTATTTCTCTTGCTAGATCTTCCGGACATGTTCTCGTCCTTTCGGAGATTGTACAGTTTAAGATGTAAGTTAGTCTAATCTCCAGCCATGAAGACTAGTGCGTGTAACTCCTAATTGTGAAACCATGGGCATTGATCCATCCGCACAGTACTCTCTGAACGACAACAAGCTCCGTTTAAAGTCGAGAAGATTTCCGCTCGACTCAGAGTCAGTTCATAACTCAACTACAACATTTCTTTCTCTATTAGGATATACCTCTTCCAATTTTCGTACCAAATGGACTTTTCCGTTTATACCTAAAGATGCTTCTTCTACAGAAAACAAATGCAAAAGCCAGCTGAGAATGTGGAAATGTTTGAAAAAAAATGCAACAAAACTTCAACCTTAATTTCTCTAAGACAAAATGGCGGAAAATAGCAGTGCGCGTGGAATGGTGGGAAATGTGGGTGCGAGCGCATTGGGCATTTCCGGTTGAGCTATAAACCGGAAGACTGCAAAAAACAAACGCGTGAGATTTAAGAAACAACAGAAACTAACTAAAAAAATACTTTTTTGATAGTTAAAGTAATCATAAATAGTTTTACGCAGAACAATAAGAGCTTTGTTTTAAAATAGTTTGATAAAATAAAAATAGATACTTTGAGTTCTTTTGAAAATCGAGTTAGGAATTCCGGGTGTCCTGACGAGATGGGTGATGCAGTCGAAAGATTGTGTGTCACGCCGAAATTACATTCAAATGAACCGCAACCAATATCATGAACTATTTGTTGGAGATCTGAAACAAAACATCAATGAAGAGCAAAGATCTGCAATGGATAAGGACAAACGAATAAATTCTGTGGCTGCGTCAGGCTAAAAAATGTTTTTCAAGATCATACACTTTGATGATTGTATTCATACTTTATTTTTTTTCTGAAACACTTTTAATTAAAAAGCTTACTTCTCAAATTAGCTCTAAAAGAAGATTAATATCTGATTTCTACACTTGAACAGAAGCTTTTTAATCTGTACCATGATTGACGTGGTATAGGAACGTACGTGATGGCACACCACTTAACAATGACCTAACTGCTCCATTTTGCCGGAAAGCGGTGGGTTTAAAACCTCAACAAAAATCTCAGAAGACCATAGAAAGCAAATTCTCACTTCATTTCCTTTACAAGCCATCTCAAGTATTAAACATAAATTTTCGTAATCTTTGGTTTTGAGTTACCATAAATTGTATGCTGATGAAGGACACTGTAAGGAATGACGTCAGCAAGGATTGGACCATATCCTATTTCTGATGCGGCCCACGAGGGCCTAAAGCCCGTTTTCCATATGAGCGCTGTGATTGCTGAAAATTATATTCAGTGATCTCAGCGATTATATGGAGACCAAAGCGATCCAGTGATCAGGATCATTGGGATAGAACTGGGTTTTATCTCAGTGATCCAGCGATCGAGATTTGTCAAAAATATTTAATGGAAATCACTTTTCAGCGCGATCCAGCGATCGAAAGTTAACTTGTCTTTCGCATCCTAAAAAAATTAGTTTCCTCTTGCTAATCACGTACTACGGATTAATAAAATGATTATGAACCAAAATACTACTATTGAAGTTACCTTTATGGAAGAAGTACAAAAATATGGCTGTCTCTACAACAATTTCAGCAAGGACTATAAAAATAAATATAAATTATAGAAAGATGAACTATTGTAGAAAAGTTTCCGAGAAATTTGGCATGAGCCCCGAGGACACTGACAAAAAATTCAAAAATATCCACACTGCATAAGGCAGTCAGCGATCGTAGCAATCAAATGGAAACCAGACTGATCGCTGGATCGCTGATCATAATTTTTCAGCGATCCAGCGATCGCAACGATCACATGGAAACCGCGCTTTACAGCTTCCAACGCCGTATGACCAAAAATTTGGACACATTCCTTTTTTAAAAGAATGGGACCCCTTTTTATTGTATAATTGAGATTCGCGGTTATATTATACATAATTCGAGCACTTGCGGAAGAAAAACCTAAAAAAGTTCAGATTTTGATCACGAGATCCAAACCCGTGACCTCTGCAATACCGGTATAGAGAACTTATGCATCGATCAATTCGAAACTTCAACATCCCCCGGGCGATCCCCAGCATTTGAACTTTTGAAATTGCTGTTGGTCAAATTCCCGGCCCCTGAGACAAGATCGCTGGTCAAATGCCCGGCAATGTGGAAAGATTTGAGTTCAAATGTCCCCACCCCTGGGACTAGAAAAAAATGCGTTTTTGCTAATATTTTGTTTTAATTCAACGGCTGTAATCTTTTCATTCATAAGACAGTTTTTAAGTGTGTATTAAAAAATTAAAGTGGAGCTGAATATTAAACTTTAACATAATACACAGTTCACCGAACAACTGAACTTTATATGCTGTATGACATTGACAGGTATACGTTATCAAATTTAAAGCCTAAAGACACTTAAATTCATTATAGGAAAACGAATAGATGCAATTTAAAATTTCGTTGTTTGTTCAAATGCCCGGCCCTCCCCTTCCCTTTGGTTCAAATTCCCGACCCACTGGGCACTTCCTAACGTCAAATACCCGGGCCCCGGGAAAAGGCTGCTGTCAAATACCCGGGGGTAGCCCGGGAAGGGGGGAATGTTGAAGTTTTGAATTGATCGATACATTACCGACAAAGCTACGAAGCTAAAGTTGTTAGGAACAAGTCAATTTTAGTGGGGTTAAGCAATGCCACTACAAGATGTAAACACATTTCTATGCCAAATTGAAACTCATGTTAAAAGCGCAGGTGAAATATTTGATTTTTGATAGGAAGGGATGTTGGAAGGCAGTTATAAATTCTTTATCCCGATCCGAAGTTTGTTTTTTCAAGAATTGACTAACCGATGGGGATTCTTTTTCAATCTTTTTTATCACCTTTGTGATTAGAACGAAGCTTTAATCAAAATCAGTACATGCATGATTGAGTGTTGGTCCAGCTAATCAATTTTGCCGTCTTCTCATTCGTACCGAGACGTTCGGAAGCATATCTTGGAAGGTTTCCTCGTTAGATTACGTTCTTCTTTACTATCTCGTGTGGGAACGCGAGCCTATTTAGCCTGTTAGCCATGCCATGATGAAGAGGCTAAGTAATGCTCACACATCTGTCCATGGCTGCTAACCTTCAGGCTAACCATTATTTCAGGGACCGCGGAGCGTAAATTTGATTGGGGGGCGGACTAGCGCGGTACGGTAGGCACGAGTTTTCTAGGGGGGCAGCTCCCCCGGAAATTTTGAAAAAAGGGAATTCTAAAAACGTTATAATTCGTCTAAAATGATAAATTGCGATAGCAATGTGAACCAAGATTTACGTGAATGAAGTACTGTTTGATCACTGTATGTGATGCAATAGAAATTGTTTGGCGCACAAGTAAACTTGGAACATGTATTTTTAGATGCATGTGTGTAGTGCACAGTGTAACTACAGGTAAAATATCATCGTAGACTAGTCGTGAATCATTGTGAAACAAGTGATGTAGCCACACCATCCCTGGACCAGAGGAAAAACATCAACTTATTCAATCAGTTATTTTAATATTTTAACATCTGTGACGAATTGTCGTCCATTCAGCATGACAATATAAATTCAAGCTAACACTAACAACAACGAGATTAGAACTGCTCAAATTAGTTCAGCTCAAATTTGATGATTTGTTGTAATTACTCAGGGTTTTCCATGATGCAGATCCTTTGCTGTAAATTTGCAAAAGTTTCTCTTTCTGTTGTCGTTTCTTTGGACAAATTCGTTGGCCCGATCCAACAGTCGTAGTTTATCTGAACGATCCTTGCGGGTGTTTTAGTATGGTAACGTGGTTGAATAGTTTTTGGCTAATCTTTTACGCTAAACCACGTAATTACAGAAAAATACTTACCTATCTTTTTGGGGGCTGCGTGCTTTTTGGCGTTTCCGTAAACGCCTATTTACAACATTTTCGCTAATTTAGTCACTTTAATTGCATGTAAAACGGAAGTTAATTCGTGCACGTCCCAAACGAGGATGTGGCTATATATCTTGTAATCTTAGTTGTATTCATTTAACTCTGCAATGGAGCCGCATTCTCGGCAAAACGCGTAGGAGAAATAAAGTTTTTTATGTAACTGCAAGGTCTAGTTGTGCTGTTCATAACTAATTCTTAAAAAAAATAAAAAATAATTTAATAAATTAATAAATTAATAAATAAATAAATAAATAAGTAAGTAAGTAAGTAAATAAATAAATAAATAAATAAATAAATAAATAAATAAATAAATAAGTAAGTAAGTAAGTAAATAAATAAATAAATAAATAAATAAATATAACTTTCGACAAATTATTGGAGGGGGGCGTGCCCCCCCCCCGGCCCTCCTGCTCCGTGGTCCCTGTATTTATGTTATTTTTAAGGGGTAATGCCCGCTGCTAACGTGGTCTTAGTGTCCACATTAGTGGCTGCAAGTACTAGCATGAATTTCTTATCTATCTCTGTAATTTTCAGCCGCATCCTGCAAGCTATACGCTTTTAATATACTGTTCGTTGTTATCTTGCGTGGGAATCGATGCCTGTTTTTTAGCTTTGACATGATGATAAGGTCTTATAAGTTATCTATTGCATCATGCTAACATTCAGACCCAACCTATTGATGGTCACCTATGCCCGCTACCAACGGTTGCTTTAGATTTCTTACTAGTGACTACAAATATTTAATATAAATATAAATTCCTCATTCTCTTTTCTTTCTCTATTGATTACATTTAAACCTTAAGTAATTGTAAGGCAAACCAGTGACGTAACACAATGGTAGTAGTTTACCAAGGCACGTGTTGCATGACGTCATTTCTTCAGAAACACAGCACTGTAGTTTAATACCTTTATTGTGTCAACCGAATATCAGTAAGTTTTGTTACATTTTTTTTATTTATGTTGCCTCTTGTTCAAGATCATCGGTTAGGGCCAGAAAGAAGCACCTTCAGTTTTTGCAGTCCTGGACTCAGTTCTCTTTCTAGCTGCTTCATGGAGTAGAAATGGTTTTTACTCAGCTCCTTCTTCATTGGCATTCTTCATGTGTTTTTCGGTCTTCCACGCCCTTTTCTTCTAACAGCTTCCCGGAAGAAGGCGCCCTCGAGTCAACCTTTCTTCCGGACTTTTCATCACATCACCCAAACACCAACACTTTCTTTTCCTTGCCTGTTAAAAAAGTCGTTTTTACCCGCTCTCCCCAAAACTCCACAACGCTTAAAGTGTTCGGCAAAAAATCAAAAATAGTTTGGTGCAAACACTTGTGATGGAGTCTTTTCAGTTTTTGCTCTTTCGCCGATCATCAAATTCTCCACTTCGATCATAAAAAAGCAGAGGTAAATAATTTGAGTTGGATAGCTTGTTTAATGCTACACCGTATCATTCCGAGGTTTTAGAAAGCAACTGTGCTTTTGATACCGTGTTCAACGTCCCTCCTGTCTATCTTTATAGTATTCCGAGTTACACAACAATAACAACAACAATAATTTATTATAATATAATACAGTTTACAATTTTGCTTAGCCTGCAAAATAGCTAAAAGCTAGTCGAGGCAGACTAAAACTTACGACAATTAATTTCAAGAAAAAGATGAAATACGCTAAAAATATAAAAACGAGAAGAGTCCAAAATTAGTGAAACACTAAGAAAAGTTCTATGTAGTTTGAAGAAAACACAAGTAGCATAATGATAATTTACTTTGAGTTAGATGATTTCAATAATTATAAGCGAGATATTGTAATAGACACTTTGAAGTTATATCACAGACGTATATGGTATTAATGAAAAAGTTTAGAGATTTCAATATAGTACCATTAGCATGTAAATTTTTAAGCAGAGCAGACTTAACTACTTTTTTGAAATCTTTTCTTGATAAATTCCTAACATTAGCCGGTATCTGATTCCACAGACGTACGCCAACATGTGAAAAGGAGTTTTTCTGGGTGTTAAGACGTGAGTATTTGGTGTAATAATTTTCTCTTGAAGAGGATCTTGTACCATAATTATGTATGTCTTTGACTTGAGTGAAGATTTTACTAATATTAGTAGGAGCAAAGTTGTAGTTCACGTCATACATTAATTGAGCAATTGAAAAGAAGTAAAGTAATGTCACTTGTAAAATATCAGTTTTGGTGGATAAAGGTACCGCACTGTAAGTTGAATTTACAAAAAATATTGATCTAGAGCACGCTTTTGCAAGAGTAACAGTTTATCTTGTATTTTTTTACTAGCTTGACCCCAAATATTTATTCCATATAGGAGCAATGGTTGCAAAAGTGATTTGTACATTTTTAGCAGAATATCTTTTGGTAATGAATGTCTTAGTTTACTTAAAATGCCGACTATTCTACTGATTTTGTTACTTATATAGTCTATATGGGGTTTCCAAGAAAGTTTGTTGTCTAGCAGCACACCAAGGTATTTAATATACTCTTTCCGTTCAAGATAAATAAACTTACTAGTTTTATAATCAGACAGTTTGATGTTGACCTGAACTTTTTGTTTTATACGACATGGATGAAGAACAACAAAGTTTGACTTTTTTATATTAATTGTAAGTTTATTAGCAGTGAACCACTCTTGTAGCTTTGCTAATTCACTATTCATGACCAACTCAAGATTTTTTGGATTTTTGTCTGAATAAATTATATTGATATCACCAAAGAGATGAAATTTAAGGACTTTAGATGCTATAAAAATGTCATTAATATATAAAAGAAAGAGTAAGGGACCTAATATAGAGCCCTGAGAGACTCCGTAACTTATTGT
>JAOEHV020303262.1:0-11727 GCA_025447995.2 Isaurus tuberculatus | reverse complement strand
AATAATAAGTAACGAAATTTATTTAATGTGTGATGCTCTTTGTGACGACTGCTTGCCACGCTCATTTTGCTATTTTTCTTTTTTTAAATTTTTATTTCAGCCTCAAATTGTTCTTAATTTGTTCTATCTTTTCGGGCGATTTGAGCCTCACTGTTCTTATTAAGTGTGTTCTTAATAAAAAGAAAAGTGTAACTGTTTACTGAGTTTAAAAAGAATTTTAAAAGATCACTGAAGATAGATTTTGTAAAAGCTAACATAGTATTGAGAATCGTCAAAAAATTCATCTGATTACCAAATCTCGGCCGAAAAATTATTTGATTATTTAGAATTGGGTATATCCACTCTAACCCTGAGAAAGTTATTTTCGTTACACTTTGAATGTTTACTAAGAATCTAGATTTTAAAAACATATTACTGAGAATCGACGGAAAAGATTTTTTGATTGCTGGGTATACTGTACTGGGTACAGTTGAATATTATTTTTGTTTGCTTATTTTTTTTGGAAAATATACCGACGAGGAAAATAAAACTAAATAGAGATACTTCAATTACGTAATGGCGCAATTTTGCAGTTTACCACTGCAAAGAAAATAAAAATAAATGGAGATACTTTTGATTTCGACTATTGGCGCCCTTCTGCCGGATAATAGCCTAGTTGCTGAATGGGCTACCCTATTTTTTTAAATAAAGGTCATCAGTTCAGTTTAGTTCAAATCTGCCTCTTATATTAAATATTCCGAAATGATTTTAAAAAGATTTTAAACTAACAATGGAGGTGACAACTTTTCAAAAGCACGGCTAAAAACTTGCATATAGTTGTTTTTGTTTACCACTAATTCAGAATCCAACAATTAACTTCCTTTGTTTTAGTACGTGATTCGGTCAGAGATAATTGAGAGCAAACTATATAATCACATATTGTAATGATTTTGAATAGAAATGTGGTATGCAGCTTTTTCATGTCCTCAAAACATTCCCAAATGTATGTGTGTCTATAAACTAAAAAGGCTAAAAAATGTAAGAGTTTCTATCCCGGCTCTACAAATCAAAATATGCTTTACCAAAACAGTACAATGAAGGTAATATTTTTCACGGTTTTTGCAATTTCAGAAAAATGGCCAAAATTGAATCTCCCAAAAAAACATGTTGCGGTGAAAATATACGACGCTTTGGAGCCCATGAAACTAGTATGGAAAATCTTTAATGACAACCGCATGATAAGCGCTCTTTGCAGTAAGAGTTCACGTGACCACAGTTAATTAGCTACGACAAAATAATGTTCAGAAATGGAAAGAGCAGGTTAACGTTAGTTAGAAGGTTTAGTTTCAAGTGTCAACGTTAAGTACTTCAAAAATGACAGCGAATATAAAATCAAAATTTTTCTAAGGAAATATATGTGAAAACGGTACTGGTGAGCGAGGCTTGCTCACCAGACATACAAATCCTTAGAAAGTATCCTATTTTCTGTTGCTTGCCATCTTTTACATATTTGAAGTCAATAGTTGAAACTTTGCCATTTTACTAATGTCAACCTGCTCTTTCCATTTCTGGATACCGTTTTGTCATAGTTGATCGATTTAAGGTGGCTGTGGTCACGTGATCCCCACCTGCAAAGGGTCTAACATCTTTGCCTTCCAAGCACAAGGTACTGGGTTCGATTCACAGTCTCTCCGGAGATTCGAACATTTGGGTGGCATTTTTTCCGTTAGAGCTAACTCAGCTTTCAATTTTTACGAGGTCGGTAAATAAAGTACCAATTCCTGCTGGGAGTTAACCTGCGATGGATTACTGTCCCGTCCAAGGTAGGCCTCGAAATTCTCAATGCGGCAATTTGCCGTGATGCCCACCACTTCTGCCGTAGTGCCCTTTGAAAAAATTCGAATTTCACGGCAAAACTTTGCCTGCCGTTTTTTTAAGACTGCTGTTTTCCCCTGGAATATCTGTTGATTTGCTTTCCATTTCACCCCGAACTGGTTGAAACAGTTTCGGAAAACAAGATAACTCGAAGGTAACTGCTAATAAATTAGTTTCGAGCAGAACTTGTTCGACACTAGAAGGCCAGTGCGAGGCTTGCAAGAGAAGCTTAAGACTCTCATCCGCCTAACAACACAGAAACCGCAGATAATACGGGCACCAGAGCAGGTTTTTAAAGTTGGAGGAAGCAGTTTCAAGTTGCTGAGTGTAGGGGAGGGGGCGGAAAAATTATTTAATTTCTTGATATGTCAATTTATGATTCACAAAGAACAAAACTTTTTACGTGTAAAAGCAATAATATTAACATTGACATTGAAGTTAACAACGAAATAAAAAGAAACTAATCAATTAGCAGTTCATGTTTAGCGTGTTTCGATCAAAAAGATTTTGTAACAACGAAGTATGTTGCATATATTTCATGTTTAGTGTGCTTCGATTAAAAATAATTTGTTACTCGTTCAAAAGTAGGTTTTGTGAGTGCGATGTGACTAACGGTGAGTCGGATCGACTCAACCCGACACGACCCGTCACCATCTGATTGGATCGAGCCGGGTCGGCGAAATCTTCTAACCATCCTCAACTCAACTTTTCTTTAGAAATGACTTCCGGTAAAACGGGTTGTGTCAATCAATCTAGAACCGGTCACCAGGCCCTAGCTCAATGATCGCGACCTGAATCGGATCGTCTAAGGTCTCTAAGCATGTAGTCGATCCGACTCAGATTGGCAGTATTGGACATGTCTGTTAGCAGTTAAAAAGTATTTTAAAGTAGCATTCATTTTTTATTTCAGAAGCCCGATTGGGGAATTTCCGCTTTTATTTTTGTTGTGAGCTTTGTTTTACACGAACAGACAGAACTGTGATTAACTATCTTATTGGTTTAACGTAATTTCATTTTAAGCTGAACCTTGTATGTTGTGATTTTAAAAAATCTTTCACTTCATACGCCCCAAACGAACGACCTTTTCACGATTTCTTCTCACTCGAAGCAAAAATTACTCGCCATTGTCGACTGGGCAGTTGTTGATCTCCAGTTCAATTGGAATTTTGTAAAATTTGGGTTACAATTCATAAATTTGCTTTAAGAACAGACATTTTTGTTCAGTGCTGCTAATGGACTATAAAAAGGAGAACATTGGTAGTGAAACCAATCATAACTCAGGATTTACGTTTAGTCCTTTAGTAGAGTGATAGTCACACCCAAGGGTTAGGAGACAGTTAAGCCACCTTAGCAAAATCGCGATTGACCCTGGTTTTACATTTTAAAAACGTTTTTCAATCCAGGTTTGGCGGTTTGAGATTGTCATCGTGCGCATGCTCCAACTTGACTTATCAAACAATAAAACAGGAATCGACAAATATTATTCTTACCCAAAACCTAACTTATGCTCGAAGGGATGGAGAACTCCTAACCCTAACGATTGAAAGTGTTAACGATGTACTTCCAAGCAATGCAAAACTCCTAACTTTAACTCTAATCAAGTTAGAGCATGCGCAGTTATCAAAGTACAATCTCAGCACGGTGACAATTTCAGACTGCTACATCGGTTAAGTTTTAGCTTGTTTGATTGAACTGAATGACTGAAGTGATTCGTTTTATTTTTTCCAGTAGCACTAACCTGACGAGCATTTTCACCCGCGTTGCTATTGGTGTCCTGGGAAGAAACTTCGTCCCGAGTGGAACTATCGGAAGAGTTCAACAAAGACCCATTTACGTCATGATCACGATTATCGTTCAGAACTTCAGGTGATGAGCTAACCTGGCCATCCTGGGACTCGAGAATGTCTTCCAAGGAGGACGCCTCAAATCTCTGCAAGAAAGAAAAGCATCAGCTATAATTCCATACACGGTTCTTTTGGTTACAGACGAGTCATGGTAAGTTTTTTTAGGATTATAGGTTGGCAAAAGAATCTCTTAAAGTATTAACTTGAGTCATAAACTACAGTGGCAGCTCAGTTTCAGAAAAGCAATTGCTAATGAGGTAGTTCTTAAATTCATGTGTTTTCGCGAATGACCAATGAACTTAAAACACCATCATCACCTCGTGCCGTCTTCGATACGATTGGTGGTCACTATGGATCTCCATCTTTGCCTGTTCTCAGCTACTGTCTTCGATTCAGTGTAAGACATTTTTGAACTCAGTCTCTTGAAGCCATCGTTCCATTTCTTTCTTTGCCTTCCTCTAGCTCAATGGGCCTTTTGCAGTACTTGATCACGTGACCACGATTAATTAGTTATGAGAAAGTGATGTTCAGAAATGGAAAGAGCAGGTTAACATTAGTTACAAGGCGTAGTTTCAAGTCTCAACGTTAAGTACTTCAAAAATGACAGTGAATATAAAAATTTTCTCTAAGAAAATGTATGTAAAAATGGTACTGGTGAGCAAGGCTTGCTCATCGGTCATACAAATCCTTTGAAAATTTCCTATCTACTGTTGCTTGCCATTTTTTACATATTTGAAGACAATAGTTGAAACTTTGCCATTTTACTAATGTCAACCTGCTCTTTCCATTTCTGGATACCATTTTGTCATACCTGATTGATTTAAGGTAACTGTGGTCACATGACCCCCACCTGCAAAGGGCATATTTCCTTCGATTCGGCCTATTTTATTACGTTAGCGAAATCCGCGCAACACGTGCGTCTTTTCCCGTCTTTTCATACATAAGCTCACAGACTATTTGTAGTTCTGTTCCATTTGATCACTCTCTGTCAGTCTTTCTGTTTTGCTATTTTTTTTCTATCCTCTTGGGCACCAGTCCTCAAATAAAAGGAGTCTTTTCTTGAACGAGTTAAAAAAAATTCAATTTCTGAATCCATGGGCAACCACCGAAAACACATAACATCTCAAAAGGCGAAACTTCAAGTGAATGTTGGTGTTTCTCGAAAGAAGTCTTTACAATCCTAAAATTTGGGTTCAACCTTTTCGATTCTTCACTTTATTTTTTATCAACTCTGCCATCGTCAGTATCTGTGCTTTCAATATACTGATACCCATGGATTTCTAGATCTTTGCCTTTCTATACTTTTATTACCAATCTCTCTTTCTTCCTTTTACGCATGGTCAAAAGACAAATATGATAAATGTACTTTTAGTATCTAGCGTTCTCTTTTAGTTTTTATCTAATAGTATATGATTGTTTTATGAATGTTTAATTTCTCGAAGATATTAGCTCAATAGAGCTACTCTGATAATTCGAGTTAAAATTTATGTATGTATATGTATAAGTAAAACAATAAAGAGAAAACCTGGATTAATTGTAGTCAGTTATCCCTGATTGGAGCAGTTTAACTTAACTCGCTTACCACACATCACTTAATGACTGTTTATCAGTGCTGCTCGCAGCTCATATATGCGATGGCTATGAAGTTGGTTTTAAAGCTTATCTAAGAGTTCGCCCTGATATAGTGCTAACAAGACTATTGTCCCTCTATCGCTGAAGGCTGTACCATGCATGCAAGTGATTTCCGAGACTGCCAACTTTAAGGCTAATACGGTGTGCGCATGCATGCGTAGTATCTGATCAAACCGTTGCGTTGCTAATATTTCGAACGGATGCGCAATACAAGAATCCTCATTCTTTCTATCTTAATACATCCACACAGCCAGTGAAACATTCTCACAGTTTTCACACGACAAAATTTACATAAGGGATTTTCATTTCTTTTTGTCTGTAGCCTTTTTCAACTAATCGTGATCGAGAGCTGAAGTGAGCACTGGAGTCCCCCTCCTCTGATGATGGTGAAAGAGACTGGTGTTGGCTACCTTGTCGTGCCTCTCTTCGCGCCTCCAAGCTACTTTCCTTGTTATTCTCTAAGTGTGCAAGGCCTTCATGGCCTATATATTGCGCGATTAGGATCGTTTCTTTGTCTTTTACTCCTGCTCTCGTTTCTTTATCTGTTAAATACTCCCACTCTCTGGGATGATGCAAGAGATTTTAGGTTTGACCATTTTAGAACGTTTGTGTATCGATTGTGCTGTACCTTGTGACCACCTTCCTTCGCACAGCTCACCCAAAAAGTGCGATTTGTAAAGTACTATATGGCTACCTAACGACAATATTTTTTAATGTTACCATGAAATCAAGGAATTTGTATGTAAAGTTTAATTGATGGCATAATTTTCAGTTTTCGCAAGACTTAAAACCGTGGTTTCAGTTATTTACAATAAACTTATGTATCCGAACCGTGAAAGAGTTACAACAAAACAAAAAAGTGTGATGTTCGCCTTCTTATTCAGCTCTTTGCCTCTTCAAAGGTGCACTGTCACGACATGCAGCATGACAAATCTTTGATTTTTTTCACATATGACTCCAACACTCAAGAGTCGTAAGTTTTAGTGGATACGAGAGTAATTTCAGACAATTGATTTTTAAAGTATATTCAATAAAACCTTCCATTTCTTCTTTAATAGCTCGCCTCCATTAACTTAACTCTTATATTTGGATGTTGTTCTGAAATATCTTTCCGCTTTTGCAAACTATTTCGTTTTACTTTTGTATGAGTATGCGGTGACAACTTTTTATAAATAGAACATTGAAAGTATTATTCCATATTTAGAAATAAACCAAATTGTCGAAGGACTGAATCTTGCCAACTAAATTGTACAATAAAATTGACCGCCAATATTAAAAGGCATTTAAACGTTATACATTTTGCTGCTTTTTGGCTTTTTTGTCAGGTCGACACTTAAGAAGCTTAGCTTATATTTGTTTTGTTGATTTGAAAATCCTCTAGCTCAAAAACTGATTGAAATCAAAAAAGGAAACATATCTTTTTAATGTGAATAGTTGAAAACGCATCAAAACTAAAAGGCTGACGTAATCTTTACCACGTGAGTTGTACCAGTTAACAATTTAAAAACCACAATATCGAGTTTTTTATGAGTCAATAGATAGTCATCGAGGTGCGTAATGCTGAGTAAAGCTCTTGCGCTTGACAACCAGCAATGGCCGCTCGGATCATGCGGTGCGAGTTGACTTTGAAAGGCTCCCGTTTTTTTATGCTGAAACAAGACCTAAATATCTGCAGACATTTACAAAGCTCTTCCGTTTCCATCTCTTCACTTAGTGTTGGTTTTCTTCTTGGTTTGCAAACCATTCTTATGAAATTCAGATACGAAAATATATTGGCGCAAGCAACTTTATTTCGGAACTCAAAGTCATAAGTTAATGCCATGGCTTGCGAATCATTTCTATTGCTTACCATTAAAAATCGTCATCCATTATTTTGTTGTTGCTTTTGTTTTTTCGGAGATCGCATCATTTTTCCAATTTATCTACTTCTTTTTCTAAAATATCGCAAAACCGAACCGCCATTGTTTTCGTTTTTGAGAAAAATGGCGGCTTTTTCACTACTCACTAACAATCGCTCGATAGTCAAGCAGTTAGAACAGAAGGCAATTAAATTGCAGGATTCGTGTTAGAATGTAAGTAGATTCATACTAAAGCTTGCTATACAGCGTTTTTTTTTTTTTTTTGACGTGTTAGTGAGAACAAAAATGAAGGCAAAGCAGTAATCTGCACACGCATCTCTCAATTAAAAAATTCATCTCTCAATTCCTTTTTAAAAACACTGAAAACGGACACTTGAGGACACTTTCACTTTAGTGTGGACAGGGTCTAAGTATAGCAAATGCACGGTAAAAACAAACACACGACAGATTTTTTAAATTAACTGACTGAACATGTTTCTGCAGTAAACTTTCTGCCATCTTCAGTAGCAAAAGTGAATTCAGTAAATTTTCAAAATACATATAAGAAACAATGAAAGAATATAATCTACGAATTAAAGAAACCGAAAGGACTTTGATAAGTTAAATAGACAACAAAGCATTGTGAGCTTCATATGAATTAATATTTCAGTCAATTGCCAATATTCTTAACTGCAGTTTCTAATCCAATCTATTTTTAAAAGTCTCACAATTGGTCCCTTTTAATTTCTCTTCTTATAAGTTGAGACATCTGTAAGTTGTCATCTTAGTCGCGTGCTGTAATAAATAATTAAGTCGAGATTTTTTATATATTTCTATAGCGCTACGCAACTCGCATTCGAAAAAAGCCTGCAATACTAGTAAGTATATTGAAAACTCAACAAGTGCAACTAGAAACTACTGAGTCTCTGTGTTAAAATTTCAACCCCACAAAACTTAACACATTTTTTGTCACTCAATTTAGTCTAAATTCACAGTTCATACATCTGAAATTTGAAGAAAAAGAATAAAACAGGTATTAAACATTGTTTGGAATTTTCGTAAACTGTTTTGATGAAAACTACGGGTCATAGTTGAGAGAACGTATTACACTAGCGTTCTTAACTTCCATTTTCCAACTGGCCTTCATGCAATGACGACTTTCGTTTAGGTCCAATGCAGAATCTGCTACGTTTGATATATATATAATTAATTTTGAGAAAGAATTTAATTGAAAATAAGTTAGAGTAAAAGTGCGTGTTTATGGAAATTTTTTTTAATAGAAACAAAGAAAGCAGACGAATAAAGAAGGAATTTTGTAAGGTTAGTTTATTTCACAAACGTGTTTTCACCAAAATTTAATATCCCTTTCTCATGTATGCTGGCGCAAGATCGGATGTGGTTTCTTAATATTCTATAAATGGTTCCGGCCTTAAGTTTGCTTTTCGCTTTCAAACCCGATTTTTATTTACAATTACATAGGCTCTTTTGGCACTGAAAAGCTTCCTTTTTTAGCAAATTAGTCTAATTTTGTTTCGACAAAAATTGAAAAATAAGTTTTAATTCAATTTCATAATTGATACTTTTCGTCGTGATATTATAACACAAGAAAGATTGAACACTTGAGAATGATATTTTACCTGTTTCGCTTAAAAAAAAAACTGGTGCTTTTTTCAGAGATGATGGAGGCGAATATTTCATTCTCTATCACAATAATCAGGAACTATTTTTTAATTTAAGGTAGAACGATAAGAGCGGAAAACAGTTTTTAGGCGAACCAGTATACAAAACCTAAAGTTAGCTTGAACACTTTAAAAGGTAACCCACACAGAATCAAATACGTATTCACAGAAGACTCAGGAAAGTTTGGTTTCGAGCATTTTCTAGTTGGCATTTCGATAATATTTACAAGTAACCTTTTATAAAATGCAGATAGAGTGCTTCATAGGGAAAACTTTTTTTTTCTTTGACTGTTTGCTGCCAGAAGTTCGAAGTAATTGATAAGAGATCAAGGTAACAGTTGAAAGAAATTTTTTAAAAAAATCTTCATTGTTGATGAGAGCAAATGCGTTAGAGTAAAACCTTTGAAATTCCCAATGGAGTGATTTCGTAAATGCGGTTTTTAATTATGGAAACTTCGTAGGTGTTTAAAAACTTAATCACTTTCAAAACAAACTTAAAAAATATATTTGTTAAAATCCACTTATATTCTTAGCTTCTGTTGTTTTGCCATTCGCTGCGAAATCTTTTTGCCAAAAAATCTCAAACCATGAGATGTTTAAGAAGGTTAAAGTCTTGCTGTTTTCGAGTAAAGGATTTCTAAAAAACTGGACTAATATTAATTTTATTAATATTATGCCGTCGCGTGTTGTTTTAGAAACTAAAGCGGCTTAAACATACGAAAAAAAACTTTATGGTCCTGCTGAAAGGAACTGTAGTAGAATATATTTTGTTCCTTTTGTAGAATTAGTCGATAAAAACTGCAAAGAATTATAAACTTTGATGAATCGAACAACGAAAACAAACCGGAAACAATATGCAAAGCTATAGTTACGAAGGAAGAAAGATTAATTCGAGAGCTGGTTTATCTGTGGTTCACGACTAAACTGTGTTTTGATAACTTTGAGTAAATTAAGATTATCAATTTTTATGCTATTAAAAACAACTTTGAAAGAACAACAACAGGGACCCCCTTAAATTTCAAAACGCAATAATTTCTTCCTAGATCTAGCTTAAGTCTTGATCTTATGGCTGGTTCATGTGCCAACGTTGTAGTGCTGATGGGATGATATTGATAATAAAATCCATAAAATATATGGAAACCTACTTTGTTGCAGCTTGAGGTAGAAGTGACTCGTAACCAGGGTCCAAGTTTCACTGTTATGATCAAACGAGCAGAAGTTTTCACCGTCATTTTGCACCGAACATTGCTTCTAAACCGATAAACCTTCTTCTTTTCTAATGAAGCGTGATTCATTGATAAACAAAAACACTGAATCTGTGTCAGTACAGAAGCGATGTTTATAGCACGTATTCATTCCGATTGCTGCTGCTTTGTCGCTTGTCCGTTCTTAACACATTCTGGTTGGCTGGTGCTTATTGTTAGGCAATATTCGCTTCCGGAGCTGAATTTTATATTTGGTAGTCTAGATATTGCCCGGCCTGTATAGCCCGGTAAAATTTGCATTGATAACACTAAAAACTGACGTACCTTACAGTCGTTTCTTAAGTGTCGGTACCATAAAGCTAACGACCAAAAATCTATTGTTTTTTATTCATTAGTTTAGATTCGCCACATTTGAAATTCGCCGTTTAAACTCAGCAAAAGAGATTAGGTAGTTTAAACCAAGTAGCGCATATGTGCTAACATTCCTAGCATTCTTTTGAGAGATCGTCAAATTTTGAGGAGTTACTTTTCGAAAAAAAAAACTGATAGGGGTGAATGAATGGAACATCATGAGTCAGTGTGTTCCAAATGTTTTGTTGCGCGACTGAAGCTGGAAATTAAAAATTCTAAAGGCTGTTTTGTTCTATTTTAATTATTATTAAGTTATTGAAGAGAATTCATTAATGAATAGATTGTTTAGATTTCAAGTTAGACACACAACGTGAGCATGGTATGGGCATTTCGGGAAAAAATTCATACATTAACTTGAGTTATATCATTTCCTGTTACTGCACTGGACACGACTCCACGACTGACCTTTGGATAAAACTTCAGAAGGAAAGGAAACTCTGATCTTTAATGATAACATAATTTATTTAAAAGCTTCTATAGCCAACACGGAACACCACTTGAAATGTCATTCAGCTTGAACCAGTTGAACCCACAAACATTTTCCGAGTTTTTCGTGCTTTGCGATAAATACTTCTTTTACCAATATTTCTGGCCAGTATAATATAGCTACCGTCAGTGTTTTGGAAATCCAGTGCGATAGGGTTTGCGACGAAAAAATTGTGCTTTCGCGTGATGATATTAGTTTCTGAGTTATGTCAATGGTGCCAGATTGGTGTGCCGAACCTAATTAATTTGTTAAGATATAATATCTAACCGTCCTATATATTACTGCGCTCTGTAACTGGATGAACAAGGACTAGAAAAGCAGTCGTATTTCTCGGCTTATGCTTTCTAAGTAGTGGTAGCAATAGTTATAGTAGTATGTAGTAGTAACATTGATGATCATGATAAAATAACACGTACTTAATTATAATCAGTTTACAGTTCTTGCATATTCAGCAATCTTCAACAGGTTTTCCTACACGAAAAAAATGCCTTAACAAGTCAAATTTTATAGAAACAATATCACACTATAAGAGGTCGTAGCAATCGTAGTAGTAGTAGTAGTAGTAGTTGTAGTAGTAGTATAGTAATAGAGTGGTAGTTGTTGTAATGCTACGTGTGATTGTTTATTGGTACATCCTCAGCAATGGATATCTTATCATTTCGTAATAAGGTAACAAAGGCTAACAAATTCAAAATAGTAAGTTTAACACCAATGCAAAACCGTGAACGATCAATTTATCCTTGCCAACGTTGGATCAGAAGATCGTGATCAGTAGAA
>JAOEHV020302977.1:0-11732 GCA_025447995.2 Isaurus tuberculatus | reverse complement strand
CCTACGGTAGCCCGGGGACGCTACGTGCTGTGCTACGCGAAGTACAAGTACCTACGGTAGCCCGGGGACGCTACGTGCTGTGCTACGCGAAGTACAAGTACCTACGGTAGCCCGGGGACGCTACGTGCTGTGCTACGCGAAGTACAAGTACCTACGGTAGCCCGGGGACGCTACGTGCTGTGCTACGCGAAGTACAAGTACCTACGGTAGCCCGGGGACGCTACGTGTTATGCTATGCGAAGTACCTACGGTAGTCGAGGCACGCTAGCTATAAATAGAAACTGAGACGGCGCTCCAGCCGAGCGTAACAGAAAGACTGGAAACGAAGTATAACGGCCGGCCCCTTCAAAATGGCGTCACAAAATCTCAGAAGGACACAAAGAAAGTTAATTGGGTCTTTCACTTAAAGAATTTAAACTCATCCTGCTTAAAAATCGTGATCTGTTTTAAATATGTCTGGTTTTAAGAAGTTTCTAAAGAGAAAAGGACAGAAATCAAAACTTTCATTGTCCTCAGAAAATGTCAGTGATACTGCAAGTGCGGCAGACGGCGAAATGTCGAGCGTTGGCTATTTTATCGCCAAGGAAAAAGATTTACCCAAACTACACAAAGCAGTTTGGAACAAGGATTTAGGGAAGGTAAAACAGTTTGCGAAGAAAGGAGACATTAACCAATTGGATAAAGAAAACAGGTAATTAATGATTTCGCCCGATCGAGAGGTCGACATGGAGTAAACATTCTCAAAATCTGGTAGCTTTGGCAACTGAAGGTAGCGTCTTTGCAAATTCAAGGAATTTTTCATATAAACGATCTGTCTTTAATCAACTCTATAAAGCATTATAGGATTTACTTCTTCTCAGAAGGAAATAAGTTTGCATAATTGGAGAATGATCTAGTAAATCTAGCTAAAAAGATTTCTTAATGAATACCATTCTTTTTAAAAATATTTTTTACTAATAACTTAAATTTTTTAAATTTCTGTATTTTTCCGAGCGTGACTGCCTGATACACAAGTAACGGTATTAAATGAATATTTAATATAGGAAGTTGGTTCGTTTTCTTAATTTTAAAGCAAACAGAAATAATTTAAAAGAATAATTTAGCCGATAAATGTTAAAATGTTATAATTTGGAATTTAAAGTTACAGTAATCACTAATGAACGAAATGAATCTTTTTGCTATCAATAATATGAATGATGGCTAAAATTTTGTGTTGTTATTTTTTTATAAAAAGTTTGCAAAAATTAACGTAAAAACATGTTTTGATCAGTTGTTGCGAAAAGTAAAGCCCGGTTTCTATATAATCGCTGGGATCGCCAGGATCGCTAAAAAATTAGTTCAGCGATCGCAACGATCGCAACGATCAAGTGGTTTCCATATGATCGCTGTGATCGCTGAAAACGAAAAAAGAGAGTCGAATGTTCATGAATTTTTTTCTGCTTCTTTCGGACTCAGATCGAACTTGTCCGCTACTTTCCTTCAGCAATCTATCGGCTCCAATCTATCTTCGTATACTTATTCTTGAAGTCTTTACTAAGTTTGTTATACAAACAGTCATACTTCTGGACTTTCTCCGTAAAATCAGCAACATCGGCAGATGAAATACGCTCCAAAGCCATTTCAAACCAGACTAAAAGATGTCGATCGAATACTTGAATATTTTGAGAAGCACGAGACTGATTAGACTAGGCCCAAATTCGCGCCTGAAACATGATGCGTAAACACTGAGGGATCGCTGAGATCGCTGAAAGTGATTTTCATTAATTTTTTTAAGGGGGGTCTCAATCGCTAGGATCGATGAATTAGAACTTGAGTGATGCGATCGCTGGGATCCCCGGGATCGCTGAAGAGTGATTTCCATATAATTGCTGGGATCGCTCAACCGATTTTTCAGCGATCCTAGCGATCCCAGCGATTATATGGAAACCGGGCTTAAGAAATTACAACTTTGGCTTTAATGGAAGAAAACATGTGATTTTTATTTTGTAGTACTTAGATTATAAATACAGTTGTAGTTAACTATAGTAAAACTGTTAGAAATTTTTATATTTAAAAGTGTTTTACTATTATTAAAGTGCTCAACATAAAATGTTAACAATAAATTTTTATATAAAAATATGTAAATTATATATAGTTATACATTTTACTTAATGTAACTTGAATTTTTTTTTCCAGAACGCCTTTACATTTAGCCTGTGCTCTGGGAAATGAAGAAATCACAAGATTCCTTCTCACTTGTAAAGCCAAAACAAATATCTGTGATAATATGGGAAGGACACCTCTTATGAAGGTAAAATATATAAATTTCATGTTGCATCTCTTAAATGTTCACCAATTCTGCAGCAATTGCTTTGCTAAACATTTTAAAAATAATTATTTAACACTTGTTAGACATCAGTTGCATGCCATTTCAATTTCTCAAAACATTCTTTTCCAAAGATGCAAATTTTTAGTATAGCAACTCAAAGGCTCTAGTTTAATCTGGAAAAGAAAGAGAAGATGACCTTTAAACTTGGCACTGTGGTTCCTAATTGAGTGGCATTTAATATTAGAAAGAATTTTGTTAACTTGCAAATGACTGAACAGTTTGTCCATTCTTTTTTCAGGCAGTTGAGTGTCAGTTTAGTCCATGTGTGGAGGCATTACTAGAATATCAGGCAGAGTGTAATGTTGTTGATGTTAATAACAGTACCCCATTGCACCTTGCCGCAGCCAATGGTGATATAGACACAGCTGTAATGCTAATAGAGCGTGAAGCTAAAGTGAACTCTCAGGACAAGGTGACTACATATCATGTTTTAAGTATTTCTATTTAAGTTTCCGTTTTTGAAAAAACTACTTAAAAAATTATTTTAATTTGTATAATTTTATCCTGAATATAAAAGTATAGTGAACATTCTTTTTTATTTGGGATTTTCTCAAAAATGTATATGCAGCACATTTTCTATTCAGTAGATCTGTAGCTGTCACTTTAATTAAAGTTATTATTAATTTACTTTTTATTTAAAGTTATTTTTATCAGAGAAAATCTAACTTAATTAGCATGTTACCTTAAAGCTATGTACACTGCAGTTTTCAATTCAATATTTTAATTGATACTACTGTGTCAGTTTTTTATTTGAATTTTTAACATTTAACATAGTTTTTGTTACATTATTACATCTTACTGCTAACTCTATTCGTATTGACCAGATTGTCATTTCATGCCACTTAGAAAGGTGTTATATTATTGTCAACAAAAATATTAATAATAATGACAACTACATATTGATTGCATTGTTAAAATTTACAAGAGTAGTATTGTTAAACTAAGACTTTTGATATTGAACTTTTAGGAAGGGTTTGCCCCACTTCATGTTGCAGCATCACTTGGAAATCAAGATTTTGTGACGTTTCTTCTTAACGAAGGTGCATCCCTTGATTCTACAGACTTGCATGGCAGGTTTGTAAATTGACGTACTTTATCTCACATCTCTGACATTTAAAGAAGCTTCAAACCTGCTAGTTTGAGTATGTTAACAGAAAATTATAAATAAACAAACTAGAGCAGCATACTTCATCTTTGATTTATTGTTTTTAATATTTAATTGTAATTCCTAAAACAAGCCATGTGCCATAATACTAGATTTAAACAAAATTTCAAACTTTTTTATTTAAAAGTGTTGTTAAGAATCTTATACTTTATGTATGCAGGTCCTCATTAATGACGGCAGCAAGTGAAGGTCACATTGGTATTGTGAAGGTTCTACTACAGCATGGTGCTAACACAGACCTCAAGGATAAACAAGGCTGGAAGGCTTCAGATCATGCAATCATCCATGGACACCACAGGTGAGTTGGTTTACCTACAGTCTGAGCAGAGAAGCAATTTTGATAAAGCCACAAATTTTATGAATGTTGGAGCCATGTGTACATACAGTGTAGAAAATATTTTTGAGACATCAGGGTGCCTGTAGTAAAATTCATGATTATCCTGAAATAATCATGAGTGGCTTAATGCTGTAAGATATTGATTTAATGGATCGTTAATTTGTGTAATGATCACCAAGATTTACCTGGAGCAAAAAATTAACTTAAATGGACAGTTTTAATGAAATAAAGTTTGAAGGTTGTTAATTTAAAAAGAATAAGATATTGAAAGAAAAAAAATATTAATTAATTTTGCATTTAATTAAATAAAGGAATCATTGTCATTTAACATTATTCCTTATTAACGACAGCTGTGCAAATGTCATTGATGAACATGATGAGCAACACATGGAAACCTCAAAGCAAACAACTGCGTCAGGTGCCAAGCCTCCAGGAAAGAAGGCTGACTTGTCTTCTTTTTTGGGAACTGGCACTACAGATGTTGAATTTTCTTTTGGAGGACCAGCATCTGACCTTGGAGGTTTGACATTAATTTATGAGATTAGATTGAGGCTGATAATATGAGTTAAATTGGTTAAATAAAAACATTTGTTCTGACTCATCGGTATCGCAAGATATAAGGAGCTGACCTAAGGTGCATACTTTAAATAGGAACTGAAGCAGGGGGTTTAGGGCCCCACTTGCTCGTTTCCAGAAAATAATGTCTCAAGTACAGCACAAATTAAATCACTTTGAATTATTATATTTAGTCTTATTTGTGATCAATCAGGATCTTATTGGTTAAGAAATTATTGATTGATTATACTCTGACTATTTTAAAGTCAATCCATGGCTGTATTTTTTCCTTGAAACTTCACAAAAACATTTTCCATTGATGTAACAGCACATCTGAGAATAGACATGGTCCCAACATTTGAATAGGGGTAGAACAAATAAACAACTCATTGCCATAACCTGTTTTTAGGAAGTTGCCATGTCAAATGTTTATCTCTTTGTTGGAGAAATTAAAGCTGTGATAATTCAATCTTGATTTACAATTCATTCTACTTAAAATAACTTCACATTTGATCAGTTGTTGGACATAAGTTGTAGTTTCTTTAAATTAGCATTTAACAGTTCTTTAGCAGCCTGGGAATGTGTTTAAGCGTGGTGTAATATGAGTCCCCATGTATAAAAAAGATCTATTGCCTACAGTATTAAACAGTATAACCTCTGTCAATGAGTTTTGTTAGATCTGACAATAACCAGATACAATTAGCTTCATTTTCCACTATTTACTTCCTTTTTGCAAACCACTGAATGTTTTTGTCCTTAATTTCCATGAGTCATAATTTACATGTTTAGAGACAGGAATTTGAATTAACATGACAACCATTTGGAGAGTTGTCATTGATTTTATATATAATATTAGAATTAATTTTATTAACAAGTTTTTTTTAAAAGTTTAATGGTCTTACATACAGGTGACAATAGCATGTCAGCAAGGGAAGAAGAGTCAGCACCCAGTCAGTAAGTACTTTTATTAACATGAATGGTAAAAATTTAATAATTTATATTAAATTTTTTAAGCCCCAAATATGACAAATGGTGTACATACACTCAGGTAAGTTCTCATGACTGTAAACTTTAGAGATAGACTTTTAATCATTCAGAAGTTAAATTTTTAACTGCAATGTGAAATATTTCATTATCATCTGTTTTTATATATTATTTTTTTAGTTTTTTACCTGATCAAACTGTTTCATCAGAAATTCATATTTTGTACTAGGGCTTGCACTAAGAATGATTGGCAATCAGTGGTTCAACTTCTGATATCCTGGGCTTTGCATTATATCAAGATATGGCTAACCCTAAACTTGACTCTGTGATCTGGGCTGTCTCCCAAAGTAGTAAAAATATATGGCCTTTACCAAGTAGCCAAGCATTGAGACAAATAAAAAAATATTTTTAAAAGTTATAAACAAGGAGAAAATATAAACAATATTGTAAGTTGTATTTAGTAATTAATAAATTTGTTTAATTTAATGATGCCAGTGTGCTGCTTGGCCTTTTTATTTTTTTTATTTTTTTAAATTGTTGTTTGTTTTCAGTCATTCAGATGATGAGAACTCTTGGGATTCATCAGGTGATGAAATGTTTGATGCAAAACCAAAGGTTTGTACTTCAGATATCATAATCAGCTGTGTTACATAACTGCTGAAGGGGTAAATTGTGAGCAAAACAGGAAATGTAGACAGCTAGAAAGGTTGACAGAAAAATTTATTTTTTAAACATAAATATAAATGAATGTAATTAAAATTCACCTTAACCCTTTCAGCCCCAAACACGATGTGATGTGTTGCTTAGTTCTCTTAACCTGGCTCCATACTTTCCTTCTAAACAAGTTGGGAGAATGTAATTCATCTTGGAGAGACTGCTGTGTGCAAACAGCTCCTATTTCTCCTAACAAAAAAACTGATTTTGTATTGATATTGTAAGGAGAAGATGGATGTTGATAAATTGCCTGGGGCTGAAAGGGTTAATTAAACTCTTATGTACCTTGTTTTGATGCTTTATTATTGTGTTCAAACATATAACAGATAAGCAAACCAAGTTTAATGGCTGCTCTCAAACCTGTGACCAGACAAGGATCCAGTGCTTCAACCCACAGTACTAAAGGTTTGTATGGCCTGGTTTACACTAAACCTAATCAGTATGCAATAAACTTGAATTAGTGTTGCCTTTTGAGCTCTATCTGCCTTACTGTATTTTAAGTCTTTTCAAGAAAGCTGTTAAAAAAAGGAGTTTGATAAATTTTTAAGTTGTATACCATAGAAGAATGAAAGATGCTGACGTTTCAGACTGTATAAGTCCTTCGTCGAAGTGAAGTGTGTGGGAGATAAACAGAGAGGTGGTTATGTAATAATGCAAGCTTAGGATAGATTACCCAATGAGATTAAAAAAGGAAACAATGAAAATTTGAGTTTTCCTCGGTTTACACATCCTTTGCTAATTAATTTTTAGACCCATCAGTCCATATGGAATGTTCAATTTTTGTTTGTCCTAAACGCATCAACTCCATTGCAATTTTGTTTCTTAGCATTCAGTAAAGAGCTTGATAAGAAAAATTAATATAATTTCATATGAAACTGTAGTTATCCATTTCAAATTCTGTTACAGCAAGCCGTATTCCTGTTCGGACAGACAGTGTGAAATCCTCCACAAGTCAAGGTTTTGTATAGTTTTCTGATCAAACTAATGTTTTATTTAAGACTTGTCTAGTGTAAAATCTTAGGAGAAAGTTTTAAAACAAATGTAACTTGAGCATTTCTCATCTTCATTTCCCAGATACAAAGTCACCCACTGACAGGCCACATTCTAGAATACCAGTTCCTACCAGCTCTCCTGTTCCTTCAAAGAAACTTGCTTTAGAATCAGAGAAAAAGCTAGGTGAATCATCGCCTTCCAAATCTTCAACACCATTTCATCTATTTGCTGCCTCGTCCACAAAGGGAGAGAGTGTGGTTTCCACACCAGAAATGAAAAGGAAGACACCAGTGGGTGAAAGTGGGGGACTTTCACGAGCATCTAGCACCTCTCCTGTCCCAAAACAGAAAGATGCAGCAAGTAGGAGCCAGTTACCTTCTTGGGAAGAAGCATCTAGAGATTTCACAGCATCAGATGACAATTCTTTAGGGGTGTGTTGCTGATTTTGTTAAGCCTGGTTTACATGTGACATGGGTATGCCTACGATACCATGCAGACCATGTCCCAGACAGTTCATAGTCAAGCTCCAAGTGTGTCACAGACACTGCTTCAGATGGGTCAACTAGTAGTACAGTAACCATCTTGTAGAAATGTCACAGGCATTATTGCATCATATGCGAACGAGGCTTTACAAAGAAGTGATATTAAGTTGGTATCCACTATGTCATTATCTATGAGTTTGTAATAACTAGCCAATGCAAGTCATCAAAAGCTACAGGAGACTTACAATTATTTTAATTTACAAGTTATGGTATAGCAATTTCGTAGCAATGATATTTCTTACATTTTTTTATACTTCGTAAAATAATTTTCTTTTATCTTTGGTTCTTTCTTTGTCAAATATTCTAATTATTTTTTTATAGTTTTTATCTTCATTAGTAGCCAAATAAATTAGCTTCTAACACTGGCTTAGAATTACTTAGAATGTACACAGAAAAATTAGGCCGTGTAACACTTTTTAACTTACTAGACGGAATTATTTAATATTCTTTGTCCAAGGATATAAGCACTGATCTGGAGATGTCTTTCAAGATTAAAAGTGTTGTGTGTTGTTTTGAACAATTTTAGCAGGCTTATTGCCTTTGTTTATTTTTTTTTTGTTATTAAGATTAAGTTTTAGTTGTACTTCCTCTGCAGAGTGACATTTCTGACTCAGCAGTGCTAGCAGCTCTTGGTGGGGACAAACCATCAGTTCCCCCCTCACCCACCAAGACTTCCACTCCATTGTCAGTGGTAAAAAAACCCAAGGAAGGGGGGCAAGGTATGAGATGAGCATATTTTTCCATATATACAGTTGTTGGATTATTGATTTGTGACTATGTTCGGTAGGCAAGTATTTAACAATTAGTTTGGGTTTTCTCTGAGTCAATTTAGATAAATAGCCAAAGAAGGTGCATGCTGATCAACATCATCATTGGTACAATTAATTTTTTCCTATCAAAGAGCATAAAAAAGACTTCTTATGTTCTACCAGTTTCCCTTTTAATGTTTGTGCTTTCTTGGTGAATCTCTGAATCGTGCATTTAAAGTATCATAATTCTTGTTTAGTTCTCGACTTATAGAGGCATGTTTATGTTTAATGAAATGAAAAACTATTGAGTCTTTCAAAACTAGTAGAAATGTAAGCAACGTTTCCAGTACAAAATGATAATTGTAACTTTTCTCATTTTCTCAGGTTACGGCTCTGAATATCCAAAGCTGGACCTTGGAAGTTCAGTTAGTGATGTATCTGATCCAGACATCAGTGGTTTGTCAGACAAACCTAGAAAGGACTCCAAGATGATTAAACACGAGAAAAGAAAACCTGTTGATGTTGATGATTTGAGTGATGGAAGTGACAGTAGGTTTGCTCCAAAATCATTTACATTTTTCAATTTCATAATTACTACCAATTCGGGCTTGTCTGTAAGTTTTCACTTGCCCTGTCATAGTTTAACATTCAATTACGGTGGTGTAAAGTTTGAACATTAGAGAGAGATGCTTTGTACGTTTGCAATAATCTGATAACAGTACATGTATCAGCAATCTTGGTTCCCATCCTTTAACATTCAAGGTAAAAAAGTTCAAAAATCCAAAATAACTCAGTTTGTCACTATTCATTCGATCTGCCAACCAAAAGGTACTTTCGATCCTTCTACGGAGCTAAAAAGTAAAATAAAAGATTATGGTTAAGATTTTTTGATCATTACTGTCAGTAGTATTAGAAGATGACTCTTTAACCATCAGCTTTTTGTAAGAGCAGAGGTTTCCCGAACGAAGTGCTGACGCTCAAAACGTCAGCTTCTTGCAATACTCTTGGTAATGAACGAAACCTTTCAACCTTGAGGTGTCTAAATTACGCCTTGTGCATACTTGCCAACACGTTTTAAATTTTTTTAAACTATTCATCGAGTATGCAGTCTAAACCTTCGCTACTTCACCTCATAGAATAAAACTTATATCTTCTGCTAAAAAACTGTTTTGACTAATTTCTAAGTTTTTAGTTTATGAAAGTTTAAATAAACTCACATCTTTGGATCTTTAAGGTAAAGTTATCGGATTTTCGATAGAGTCATTCCCCTCTAGTTTTTAACACCATTAAATTTTTTTGTGGTGAAGACATAGGTTAAAGTTAATCATCGCCGTAAGTAGAATAGGTATAGCTCACAATTTGAGCGTTAGCCCTTGTCAAAGTCTTGCTTTGCCTTTTTTTAAAATTTTTATGACACTTAGAATATCATCTCTAATGAAAATATAAGAAAAACTAAAAAGATATAAATCAGTGGCTGTTTTTTATCTGTTTCAGTATCTGGATGGGATAGCTCTGACGTAAGTATCGAGTTCACAAACAAACTAGTTAGAACTCTATTAGCCATAGTGCAGGTCTGTGTGTTGTAACCAATAGATTCTTGTTTCTTCTTATTAAGTGTTATAAAACTGGGATTTCCTGTTATAATAGTATTTCTTCTTCTCCCTTTGACAGGATATCCTTCCTTCAGACGAACCAGGAACAGGTAAAGTTACCAAAACAACATTCTCTTTTTAATGTTGTTGGACTATCTTACTAAAATGAGCGTATTTTTTTCTTTTAATTGGGAAAGTATATTGTAATTTAACTTTTGAGATCGATTCCGGAGTTGTTTTTTTCCCCTCTTCTGGTTGCGGCCTGAAGCAAAAGAGGATAACATTTAGTTTAACGTTTTGGGAGGAGATAGAGAAAAGAATCCTTGAATCTAGGACGGATTCAAATAATGTTAAAATTTATCATTCTAACTTTGACTGTCGTTCAAGTTTAATTCTTTTTTGAATTGCAGAAACGCAGAATCTTGGTCTCAGCTCTTCATTTAACGTCAATAAATCGCACAAGAATGAGCTGCAGGAAGCTGTGAATAAAAAGAAAGAAAGTTTAGAAAAACAGGAAAAGGAAATCAAAGCAGAAGCCAAAAAAGCAGCAGAGTTGAGAGCTTCTCGAACGACCAGTGATGTGTTTGATAGTGACGAAGAAGTGACCGAAACTGAAAGTGAGTGGGAACGAGAAAGGAATGAAAAGAAAAAAGCGGAAAAGATCAAAATTGATCAAATTCGTCGGGAAGAACTTGAAAGGATCGAAGCTCAAAGGCAGCTTAATTACGAGGCAGAAATCGAAAGAAAAAAAGAAGATGAGAGAAGGAAAGAATGGGAAAGGATGGAAAGAGAAAGGGAAGAAGCAATGGCTCGCGAGATTCAGGAAGAACTTGAAAGGGAATTAGAAGAAGAAAGAATGCAAAGAGAAGAAGAAGAGAGGAAAAGGAAAGAAAAGATTGAAGAGGATGAGAGGCAACAAAGAGAAGAGGAGAAGCGTCAAGCTGTGGAGCGACAAAGAAGGTTAGAAGAAGAAAAAATTCGACAAGAGCGGGAAGCTGCTGAAAGAAGGCAATGGGAAGAAGAAAGGCAGAAACAAGAGGAAGAGAAGATCCGACACGAGAAGGAAGAGGCTGAAAGAAAGTGGAGGGAGGAAGAAGAAAGACGAAGGAAAGCAGAAGCAAGGAAACTGAAGGAAGAAGCAGAAAGAATGGAGCTTGAACGGATACAGGCCAGGCAGCAAATGGAGGAGGAACTGGCAAGAATTGAAAGAGAGCGTGAGGAGGAAAGAAGACTCATTGAACAACAAAAGGAAGAAGAATTAGAACGACAAATGAGAGAAAAGGAGGAAGAAATGATGAGACTTGAAAAAGAAAAAGAAGAGGAAAGAAAACGCAATGAAGAACAAATAAAAAGACTTGAAAGAGAAAGAGAAGAGGAGAGGAAACGATTGGCTCAGGAGAAGGAAGACGAGCTTGAACATCAAATGAGACTGAAGGAGCAGGAGATGGAGCTGCAGAAGAAAGCGTATCATGAGCAACTTGAGAAGGAAAAAATAGAGTGGGAGGAAAGAAAAAGGAAAGATGAAGAAGAGAAAGAAAGAATAAGAGAAGAAAACAGGTACGAAAAAGTTAAATTAATTTTGATATAGATATATTTTGCAAGCCCTATCTTCGCTTTCTGTGGTATCGAGGAGTAGTCTTCCCCTGGGCTGGGTTTTTCAAAAGGTTGTTAACTTTAACCCTGGGTTAAGGTAAAATTTAAACAGTAATTTCTTTACAATGAAAGGTTTTCTT
>JAOEHV020302879.1:0-11732 GCA_025447995.2 Isaurus tuberculatus | reverse complement strand
TTAACAAAGGACCTAATTTTCAAATCTAGGCAATTTTACAAAGAAATGTATGTTGGGAGAGCGACATGCCCTTCGAAATTCGTTAGCAAGCTAAACATTCATTTTCTTTCAAAAATTTCACGATTTTGGTAGTAATGAAGTAATATCTGATTTAATATTACTTAGTTCGAAAACTCAACATATTATTGCTAGACTAAGTGCAAACTTCGTGGTTTTGGTGACGCATTTAAACAAATGTCGGTGGATTAACATTGGTGGAATACGAAAAAAATTGGATCAAAAGTAACTCAGAAATTTGCGCCCAGAATCCCTAAGAAACTACCCTACTTAAATATTCATAAACACGTATAACACAGTTCCGCCCTCTATTGAAAAGAATGCTATTGATGTGGATATTGCACATGGCCAATCCAGGTGCGAACTTCGCGGTGCGTAAGCTACGAATTCATTGAGAAGGTCAGAATGTTTCTTGTAGTGTCGAATGGGAAGAAAACATGGCAGGATAGGACAGGAAGCATTTTTTAGTGTACATAAAGAGTCTAAAGGAATAAAGCAAGGTACGTTGCTGACAGCTTTGTTGATTTGTTAAGTGTAATGATATTTCCGCTGCAAGGAATTCGCACGGTATTTAAATCAGCAGTTGAGTTAGAAACTTTTTTGCTATGAATTTTATACATGTATTTCATAGCTTTTGAGTTTGGGTTATGGAAAATCAAGCTATTTTACAATGTTCAAATTACAGATGACAATCAAATATGGCGGCATGTAGAAGCTAATGACTCTTGAGCGGTCTTGTACCAAGGTCCAAAATAACGTATCGAAATTTATTTCGGAATAAACTTGATAAGGGTGTTGTCAAAAATATTAAGAGGAAAGTTAATGAGGTAAAGCACGCTTATACATAAAAATAGTTTCTCTAGTTTTTGAATTCGAAACAAGAATAATTCTCAGCAGAACATTTAGCAAGTAGAAGATATTAGTTTTATTACAAGGTCGCGCGAAGATACCAACATTTTTTTTCGAGTCTTGGAAATTTCGTTTCTCCAAGCCGCTATGTAATATTCTATTTAATCTATAAACACTAATGAAATACTAAATCATTTAAATTTAATATTTTTGCATCGAAAGGTGCGATTTTTATATGTAACCATAAAACACAGAGCTGAAGCAGATCAGGCTCACATGGGGTGAGGCCAAAAGAAGAGCGCAAGACCGGAATATGTGGAAAGCTGTTATTGAGGCTCTATGTGCCCAGCCACATCGGCGTGAAGAGGTTTAAGTCAGTAAGTCATAGCGACAGGCAGCAATTTCTTCACTTGTGAAGATAACATGTTTTACTTGGTATTTTATTGGTGTTTATATAATAAATATAGAATAATACATAGGCGCGCGGAGATATGGAATTTATATTCGAGTGTTCAAAATTGGTATCTCACGAGTGAGCACAGCGAACGAGTGAGATGTTCAATTTGAACACAAGAAAATAAACTCCATATCTCCAAGCGACTATGTATTATTCTGTTTATTGTATAAACATTTACCACGAGAACGCACTGCATAGTTTATCCTATGCCTACGTCTACGGAAAATCTTCGGAAATCATCGGAACTATCGGACAGTTTTCGGAAATCTACGAAAAGCTTCAGAAATGTTTAAAAAACGGTTTCTTATGCATTTATGGTTTCTGAAAATCTTCGGAAAATTTTCGGAAATCTTTGGAAGTGTTCGGAAATCTTCGGAAATTTGTGGAAGTACTTTCAAAATTGTTTTTTAGTAATTTTGCGTGTTTTGAAAATTTTCGGAAAATCAAGGTCACTGATTGTCTGAAAAGTGATATTTACACACGTAAAATTATCGTATTTTTACGTGTGTTTAGATACCACATTTCTCAGTGGCGGAAAACCTTATAAGCCACTGTTCTTTATATAATAAAAAGCAGTATCATTTACGAAAAAGACTTAGTAATAGTAAAAAATACTTGCTTCTTATCTGATCGTCTTCGTCTATTCTGCTAAAAATACTAAAAAGTATACTAGCGCATAAAGTGCACGAACATGAAACTCTATAAAACAAAGTCTGTTCTCAAGAGGTGCTAAGTTTTACATCTTGACTGAAAAATGCTTTTCCATAGTTTAAAAAAAAACTCTTTAGGTATGTAAAACATGTGATTTGTGAACTCAAGGATGCAATGTTTTTAATCATCACCTTAAGTAGAGTGGAAAGTCGACATATTAAACGTGAGGCTTTCGGCAGAGCAACTCGCACGTCATTAAGTCGTGTTTTCCGAAACGGAAACCGAAACAGTAAGTCACAGCCAGTAAGAAAGCTTTAATTTGGGACATTGATTTTCACATAATTTCACGCCGTTATAAAGAGACAGTTGAAGTATGCCCTGTTTAGTTTTTTTACAAAAAAAAAATGCATGTTGCTTTAGTGTGCATAGCAATTTAGCATTATTCCCGCCCGGGAGGAGGGTGACTAGCGTTGAACTAATTACTTTGCTAGAAAATGGCTGGGTATGTGCCGCTAAGGTCTTCATATGCTTACCTCGTTCTAAAAAAAGTTTTCGTGCCAAGAAATACAAAATTTGCGCGACAACAATATTTCTAAAGTTTTGTTATTTCAAGGGTTTTCATCACAAGATAAATCACAAAACTCGATATCTGTTGGTTAACAGTAACTGCTGTACGGCGGTACTGTTGGCGCAGTTGATATCTTCTCTTCCGCCGGGTTCGACTGGTTAATATTGGTATGACTTTCCTTTCCGCCAGTAAATTTACAAATAATACTAGAACCATTTCCGCCTAAAATCATAAAAATGTTTGAGAACTTCCAAGTATACGAGGTTTTAAATCAAAAGTTAAATTAAAGTATGAGACTGAAAAATATATCTGTACAAAAAATAATAATTTAGATATGTTTAGGAAAAAGTGGACAATATAAATTCAAGAAGCAGTTGAATAACTCAGAACACGTTAGCTTCAAATAAGTGTGACTTTGCTATGTAATTGTTCATGAGTGTGTGTATCTGAGTCAGTGTCCTGTAATGAAATTTGTGTAAATAGTTAATAGCTGTGTGTAACGCAATAGATAAATAAAATTTAAAAAAAAAAAAAAAAAATTGAGAAGTTTTCGGCTGAACACAAACTCCATCGCAATTATAAAAAGGAATGTTTATTGTTTTCTGACATTGACACCAACTGATTCGATGAAAGGATGAAAAACAGCAAGAACTTTTGCAAGATAGCCTGAGTGCAGGCTTCACGTACCAAACTCTGCCCGGTGCTTTGAACGGTTATTTTTAAGAAAAGAAAAAAGTTTAACAGCTATAGTCTATACGAGAAGGAAGGAAAAAAGGCAACTTCAAACAAAGCATCTTTTTTTCAAACTGAACTCAAAATTAAAGAAGCTAATTACATTAAACATGTTAATTTGAAACTGTCTTTATAATTTTCACCTTTTTCTTTCGTTTCATAGCCATTATATTATAATGCACTCTAGTTCTCTATATATGTTAGTCAAATTAGATTTATTTCTCCATTTTAAGCACTGATCAAAGCAAAGAATTGCCGAAATATGTATGCGAAAGGTTTTTTAAATGTTGTGTGTTTTCTAAATGTTCTTAAAAAAATCGTTTTAAGTGCCTTGATGAGTAAGTACAACACGAAATTTAGACAATTCGCATAATGGTAACCGTTGCGAATTATGAAATATACACTTTTGATTCTCGCTCTAAGTAGTGTAAGGAGCCGAGTTTTCGATTTTTAACTTGAACTGAACTAATCGCAACACTAACTTTGGACAACTCAAGGTTGAGAGACTTTTTTGATCCAGTTGGTAAGTAATGTATTGTAAGGCGATGTTTCCAGCGCAAGCCTTACGTCAGAGCAGCTCGTCGGGTTTGTAATGTAAACGGCCTGAGATACTATCTGATTTATGACGAAGTAATGAATACTGCCCTATATTTCTACTCGGTCTTGCCTGAGTTGTTCACAACCTGGTAAAACTTTAAGTTGAGCGGGTACTTTCTTCACCATGGAAAAATTATAGTGTCGTTTACAAAACGCTCTTTAGATTTCCAGGCAGTCGAACATGACAGCGTGAAAATTCCACTCCAAATCAGACAGTAGAACACACTAATTAGAGTTTTGTAAACAGAAATATGTATATAAAAAACTAATTGGTATTAAACAACTCTTTAAAAAACTAGCTTAGCTTTAAAAGAGTAGCAGGATGCATGAAAATACTCACGTTTGAAATCTGCAACCCCTTGTAAATTCTTCTGCTTCTCCTGCAGCACTGCAGGCTGGCTTTCAACTGAGCAGATGATTCTGTGTGTTACAATTTATTTGCATGCAAAACGTTATAACTCAAATCACAGTTTTCATCACCTTGTATTGAAATCCATGTGCGCTGCGCTGGATGTCAGTTTGTATTTGAAGAATTAACGGAAATTTGAGAACAATGTGGAAAAAAATAAGCCCTTGGCGTGTTCTCGACCTTGTCGCTAAGGCCAAATAGATAAAATTTCCGGCTGTCCATCAGAATTTTTCAGAAAAGCAAATGAGGCATGCGTTTTTTTAATGACTTTTTAGGATGCAGAAGAACATATACCGTCGTCGACGACGACGATCGGCATCATGACTGAAAAGATTTTTACAGATGTTTTTACACATAAAAATATATAAATATTGACGACAATGAGCAGGATGAGAGTGTTGGTAAGTCTGAAAGTCTTAAAATTGTAATGTTCTCTGTGTTTTTTGTATTTAAAAAAATTTAAAAAAAGTTGATGCGGTCGCTTTTTAGCAATGCGGACGCTGATGAGAAACAGGGTATTTTTTTATTTGGCCTAAAAGACCTTTTTGGCTTCCTGCGGAAACTACATGTTCCAATTCAAGCATTTATTTTTTTTCTTTTTATTTTTTTTAGTTTTCTTTGTTTTGATGAAATTCTTTTGCTTAACAGCATTTGAAGGAGCAAATTTCTTCATAGCACCTAATTGATTCCAGATTAGTTGTTTTGCTATTTTTGTAACCGACTCGCAAGAAAGAGCGGTGGTAATCGTGACTAATCTCATATCAATTCTATTCATTTAGCGATGTCAACAACTAATGTACTAAACGTTTTGTAAGCGACACTCGAGTTTCTTTCTCATTTACCAAGGTCAGTATAACCCATTAGGTTAAACCACACAGCTTTTTTTAAAAGCTTAAGTATATAATTCTGCGTTTCAGACAGGAGTTTTCTCGGATAGACAATCAACAGATAATTCATATTCTAAACTATTAACTTTTAATTTGCTTCACAAGAGTCACAATGAGGAAGTAAAAGATTTTTGGAGTTAAATGATTTGTATGTTTTGTTTATCTGCTCTTCAACCCTGTAATCTGATACAGGAAGACATAGCGGATAAAATACGGTAACTAACTTCTGCTCACAATACTAAAAGACCTTGAGGTATTAATCAGGACAAATATAAATCTCGTGAGGGGCATGTCAGTATATGGTTTTTTAAAACTACTTTTATTACAGTTTAGCCTGCGTAACTGGCGGTCTTGTGAGAGGGCGGAAAAAGTAAAAAATCCGAGCGTCTATTGTTTCCGATAGCCATGTTGAACGAGTACGAACAAAAAGACACGGGAGAAGACAAAAAAGTTACTGGGGGTGGGGGTGGGGAGGAAAGGGGATAACGTCAGCTTTGATGGCAAATCTTGAATCCCGATCAACACGCTATGAGGATACAAAAAAATCTCAATTTTTACATCCGGTGTGATACTTTTGTTCACAAGGACAGGAAACGGAGTATAACGATCAGTGTACGGAATATTATTTGCACATATCGTCGTTCTTGAACGAATTTTTAAGCCTTAAAATGTCAACATTTTTTGGAAGACTTTTCAGCGAGTGCATGTTAAAATATCAGTGGTTTTTTTTTCAAATAAAAAGAATGTGGAACTGCCGTTATCACTTCCGCTCCTTTGGCTATTGATTTCCAGAATTTTAAATTTAAGAAAATCACATTAAACTTTCATTGAAACTGAGAGTTTTTTTTTCTTTAATACAAATAAAATAAGTGCGAGCTAAGGACACTAGTGAGATACGTTATAACCACAAATTAAGGTAACACAGTAAGAGCTGGTTGAATAAAAAAACTAAACCCGGCAACGTGTTAGAGGAAATTAAAAAGCCTAGTTGAAAGCTTTTCTCAGTAACCAGTTAACAATTCGATCGACCCTTGAAAGGTAATAGAAGAATCACGAAGAATTGGATCACGCTGTGGATTCCGGATTCCGGATTCCATGTCCGTGGATTCCGGATTCCACGGTTTAAAAGTGGCTGGATTCCGGATTCCACAGTTTAAAATTTCCCGGATTCCGGATTACCTTAAATGGGGCGAATTCAAGTCACTTTGCTGAAATATATTTAAAAAATTGTAAAGTAACTAATTTACTTTTACTTAAAATAGACAAACTCAGTTTGATAAGTTCTTTTCTAACAAGGAACAGACGCCTGTAAAGGCGTTTACTCGGGCTACGCTTAAGCTTGGAATCTCAGAAATGTATACGATCACCGCTGACCGACTCAAGTAGCTATAGTAACGCAGGCTTACACGTTTGTCGATAAGTTGATAGATAGGATACGCAGACCTACACTCGGCCTACCACAGGTAGCCCGAGTAACAAGGTTAAAAAGTCGTGAAATAAAACATTAAAACAAAAACAATAAGTTATGTTAACCAGTCTCTAGCTTTTTTTTTCTCGTCCTAATTAAAGAAATCTGAGAAGACAAAGTACTGAATACAAATTCCAGATACTATTGCGTAGTTATATACGCCTTTAACCACAGCGGCGTCACTATACGTACAATTACTACACGGGCATTCCGATTTGCAATTCTCAGCATAGCATTTCATGTGACACAGACCACCCGCACAGTACTGAGAACATTTCTTCACGCTGTTTGTACATTCCATCGTGCAATCAGAGCATTGCTGAAGACATTCATCAGATGAGCACGTGATGTGGTCACAGCCGCTTGGTGTCGTTGCTAGGCACTCTTGAGTACAGCTTGACCCCCCCGAACAAGACATCGTGCACTTAGCGTTTTGTTTGCAATACTGCTGGCAATTGTTGCCAATGCATTTCATGATTGGGCATTGCGTTATGTTCTTCTTCTCACAGTGCTGGTTGCAAGCTGTAACAAACATTGAAAATGCGTATTAAAAAAGTATATGCGTATTAAAAAGGCAGCGAAAGATAAAACGCGGGAATTTATTAAGTTACAGTTACTCTGACGAAGGACAAACCTTCGAAGAGTCAGCTTCCTACTTTAGTTACGTATACGTTTACGTGTTTTACGTAATCGCCTACGCACTTTTAAACCTGATGAAGAATAGTATTGGCCAGTCAAATTATCGTTAAATATATTATTCACGTTGTTTGATCAGTTCCTTCCTGAAGTCTTCTTTTTTCCTCTTTATTTCGACTGATCACGATCTTTAAATTTTAAGTGATCCAACGTAGGCAAGACTTTGATCGTGCATGGTTTCGCACTGGTTTTTTAAAATATTGTTTTCAATAACTATCTACATATTTCAATAAGCTCCAAGTTTGAGATGAATTTAATAAAGCTAAGTTCTTTTGCGACCCGTATGGCCCATCAGAGCCACGCTTATATTTGTAGTGTTAAGCGGATGAGAGTCCTTGAGTCCCCATGGATGGGGCACTGATCCGTCGGAGGTTAACCTTTTGCCTTGAGGATGTCGAAACATTTGTCAGACAAATGAAACAATTTCTATTATGTATTTAACAAGAAAATCTTTTAAGTTTTAAGCTTTTGTTTATCTTTCACCCCCTGCCAATTAGCCCCCATTCAAAAACCAGCAAAAAACAAGCCCCAATGGGACCCCAAGTCTCTACTTGGCCGCCCTTCTAATTAGCCCTCACTCACAAACAAGATAAATGATAGAGGTCCTTAGGGTGCTTCCCCTCCCTTCTAACTAGCCTTCATTCATAAACCAACAAAAGCCCTATGGAGTAAAAAGGGGGTATACGGTACCTGTGTAATTCAAGCCGCTTTTAATTTCACAGACACACTCAGCTCCTTCATCACATTCGAGGTAACAGCCATTTGTATAATACGCAGTACAAGCTGTGGCCTCCACGACATCAGTGATAACATGAAGTACGAACATGAATAAAACAGTACAGATGAAAACGTTTGTCATCATATCTCACCGTTCGATTTTCTGTGAATTAAATATTAAACTTTTGTCATTGGCTTCGTAAGAAAGTTCCCGTTCTTCTGAGATTTATATTTAACAATTAGAATACGAACTCGCAATTTCTATCTATTGGCGATAGAAATTAAGAGCGAGTATTCTAATTGTTTTAGTAGAAATCTCAGAATCAGAAGCAGAAACAAAAGAACAACGATACTTTTTTGATAAATACGGCCAAGACTCGTTAATTTCTTTATATTTTTATAGTTTGCGACTATCGTCGAGTGAAACTGTCAAATTGATACTTCAAATTCATTTTTTTCTTACTTTTAAAAATTTTAATCCCATATTTTGTTGCTATTTTAGTTTTCTCTGTGACTGCTTTCTGAATAAGAGCGTTTGATTCCTCTTCCGAAACATCCAAAAAGCGGGCATGGGACGTCATATTGCATTTCTTGTTTACATCCCGCAGACGCTATCTATCAGGTGATAGATAGCGAGTACGGTAGCCAATCAGATTGAAGTACTTGCGATAGATAGAAAGTAGATTTCTACTAAAACTTGTTATTTTTCTTTTCTGTTATTGTTCCCTTTCCTGATTCCATGATAAAGAATTCCACATATTCGCAAATATTGTTTGCAAGTTTAAACTACATTCGTAAAAATTATTTGAGTTTTGTGAGCTGCGAAAAGAAAAATACTGTTGATAGAAAAATCTATAAAAGGTTTCGAGGACAGACCGGACTGGCAAAATGTCTGACCATAGAACTAATTTTTTGACATGTAACGTATTAAAGTGTTTCTATAGAAATTTTTATACTCTACTCAGTTAAAAATATTGAACGTAATTTTCTGTGCAACCTGTTGGCAGAGATAGATGTATGTATATTGAAAATAATGTTTTGCATAATAAATGTGTTAACAAATAAGGCTAAAACTTTATAACATGCAGAATCCATTTTTTATGAGCTGTTAAACTACAACTTGTTCTTTAAGAATATTTAATAAATCGTAGTTTTCAGATGCTAAAAACAAGTCTGATCACCTTAATTATTCCAAATTTTGGTGAAAAATACCTTTTTGCGTTTCGCTGATGGCAAAAAATCTAACCGCTGATGGCTTTCTTGAGCCCACAACTCAACTGCATCGCTAACCCAACTGATTTTTACGTCGAACTTCACATGCATTTAACTGGTGTTATACAACTTGAAAATTCATAAAATAGGAGTTTTGAGGGATAGAGGTAGGGTAACGTAAAACTATCATTTCTCCCAAAATAAAAACCGGGAGTCTGGGGACGGCATGTAGATATGATGTCACATAAAAGATGATCACGTGATAGTGCTCGCCATACTTCAACAAATTTTCCGAAGTAATCAACATGCGTCCTTATCAACAAGCGGGTAACCTAATTAAGGCTACGTTTACACGGTGCGTAGTTTTAAAATTTCAAACCGAACTAAATTTTTTAGTTAAAGTGTTTTGTTTACCGAACTGTTCAAAAAATTGTTCGGCTAGCCGTACAATTTCCGGTGCCGTCAAAAAGATGATCGGTATACGGTATAAACACTTCTACGGGGAGGAAAACACCTCAGGATAAACACTTCAGGGGGAGGTCCAGTCCACACGCGTTTGTTTCTCTCCCCGGTCTCTAGTTCGAAAAAACGTGCTTTAGATTTTTAATCTCCCGGCAAAGGAAGGGACTCTCCTGCAGTTTAAGCTATAGAAGTGAAAAAATGATTTTTATACTTTTGGAGAAGATTAACATGTGAATGAAATCATACCAGTAACTATAGCTATATCCCTATATGGTACAGTGAGAGAGCGCGATATAAACACTTTTAATTAATCACACAAGTTTTTATGTATTTAACTTTGGGAAAATTACATTAAAACATAGCATATTTTTTGTGTTCTGACGCGTGAAACCGCCCTTCGGAAAATTTGTTGAAGTATGGCGAGCACTATCACGTGAGCATCTTCTATGTGACATCATATCTACATGCCGTCCCCAGACTCCCGGTTTTTATTTTGGGAGAAATGATAGTTTTACGTTACCCTACCTCTATCCCTCAAATCTCCTTTTTATGAATTTTCAAGTTGTATAAGACCAGTTGAGTGAAGTTCGACGTAAAAATCAGTCGGGTACTGCAGATTTGAATTAAATGCGACTTTCTTCGCACTCTTCGACTGGGCAAGTCGAATATTCGATTTTAGTTCGACATCTGATTTTTAAAAACGTCGAACTTCCATGTGCAGAACTAAATGCATAAATTATATTAATTTATATTTTTTGTTTGAAATTTGAAGAAGTCTCGTTCTCCTTGCTGTAAAATATTTGAAGGCTATTTGCATAAAGATCCTTTGCTTTCTGCTGGCACTTTTCATTTCAAGAAAAATCATTAAAAAAAAATGTCAGGAGCGGTAAAAGCTTCCATTATCCGCCATCTTTGAACACAATCAGGCGGTAAATGAAAAATGGGCCAGTAACGAACGCTCTCCCGTAGGTGACTTAAATGCGGCAGAATTAAATCGACGTTTCAATCAAATGTCGAATTTAATAGTTTGGGTCATTTTTTCCCGTTATTACTTCGTGTTGATCACTCTGGGATGTTTTTACAAGTCCTGATTCGACAAATATTGTTGTTTTAAATATAACTAGAGGCTCTAAAAGCGTGTAGTCGGGCTACAATACAAGGACTTTTGGGCTTCCTGTGCATTTTTCGAGAAAATTCGCGAAGTCTTACACTAAGTAATTGACCAAACGCGACGTGACAGATTGGCAAAAAGGTAAAACTAAAGTCGGGCCGCTGCGCGTAGCCCGACTAATCAAGGGCGATTGCAAGATATTTATATTAGTTAGTCTGTTAGAAATTAGTAAATAAACAAACATATGTAATGTATCGGTGTAGCAGGTATCTTAGTTTTGTTACAGAAGCGAAAAAAATCTTATATGTGTTTAAAATCACAATCCATACCTCGATCAGTTGAGAGGAAACCAAGAAAACAAGCTTCAATGATTCAATTTCTCCTTTCTCTGTTCCCTTTGGGACTTGCTCAAACAATAACTTCACAGCTTTTTAAAAATATATCTGCATTTCAAATGTATTAAGTACCTCGAATATTTACTGCTTGATTGATATTTAAATTGACTAAAGTTTGCGCTCGAAATTTCTATTGATATTTCAATTGATTTTTGCAAACGTGCGTCGATGTTTTTATATGCACTTTTTAATTATAAAAGACATGTTTATTTCTCCCAGTCTAAGTTTTTTAAATTTATGAACAAAACATCAAAATTTTTGTAAGAATGATTGTTTATTCATGCGCGAAGACCTAGAAAACGAGGGTTTGTCTACTCTTCTATAAAAATCAAGAAAACTGTAGCTAAGCAACAAACAAGACGCTAATAGATAGCGTAAACTGGGTTGCCTTCTTCTTTGCATCGTTTTAGACTTAGATACATTAGATCAGAATGCACCAGTCCGATAAAAACTTTTCGAATAAC
>JAOEHV020302781.1:0-11735 GCA_025447995.2 Isaurus tuberculatus | reverse complement strand
CTGTCTGTGTTCATGTCATTGGGCTGTCTGTGTTCATGTCATTGGGCTGTCTGTGTTCATGTCATTGGGCTGTCTGTGTTCATGTCATTGGGCTGTTTGTGTTCTTGGTAGGAAAATTAGAGTTCTGGAACAGCTGGCGCAGTATGGCACACCCAATTAGTGTTCTCGTTAAACCCTGTTCCCTAGTGTTGATGTCACCAAATCAGTATTGCACGTCTTCTCGCCAACTGGGATTATAACCTAAAAACTATAGGGAAACCGTTTTGGGACTATGTAGTGCCAAGCGTTATATTTTCCCGTTCATTTTGTTGCACTTAATTAGTATTCACGTCACGTACAAAATAAGGGCTCGACTGTGCTCTAACAGTTTTTCAAAGCTTGCTGCCGCCCTTCTTTTGAATAATGGTTTTAAACTTGTTTTTAACGTTAAATGTGTGTTTTTAACGAGTAAAATTACACAGAATAGCGTACAACGCTTTTTTATCACCTCTGCGACTTCGAGTTTTGCACAGTGATGTTAAGTTTGTTCTCAATGTAAAAAGTGTTTTTTTTAACCAGTAAAACTGTATGAGAGAGCTTAAAACCCTTTTTATTACTTCTCTGACATCCACTTGTGCACTGAAGAGATTTTAAGGTAGTAGGCGGAGAACGACTTTTCTAGGACAACTGGGATAGCCCCACACTCCGTCAACCGGTTTTATTAGTACGTAGCGCCAACCAATAGATTTTGCCACCCAGTGTCTGGAATTTGATAAGTAATCATCTCACGAACCCAGCGACCCAATCGGTTGGAACAAGTCAAACTTGTTTGAGCGATTAAGACCAATTTGCGCTGATATATTGAGTTATTTTTGCTCTTATTCAGTTAGAAATTGCGTACAATTTAAAATTACCAGTAAGTGCAGGTTTTTCCGCGACTGTAACTGATTTCTTTTTCATATTTTTTGCTTCTTAAAAGAGTCGTCATTTAGAACTGTTCATTTAAAGTATAAAGTGTGTAGTAACTGCAGACTTCTGCCAAGAAAAAAAATAATAAAAACTAGTATTTTCCAAGCAGGGAAGGGAAAGACAAGTCGTTTAAAAAACAAAATGTTTTGTTCTTCTTCTGTGCAGTTTATATTGATTAGTGTTTAACAAACGTCTTCCAATGAGAGCTCAATGAAATGTTCAGTCTGGTGTTTATCTTTTGTTTCCTTAGGTAATGGTGGTCGCTTTGACTTTTTGTTTGGTGGAACTATGGGCGGTGTGCAGTAGTGCAACGAAAATCTGCCTCTCAAATTTGTCTGACGACCCCTCGTTTTATAACGTTTTTGACTTGTTAAATTTTTTGAAAATTTCGTTCAAGAAGGTGACAGGTTGATCTCCACGCTCGGCCATGTTAAAAAAGATAGAAGCTCAATGTAACGTTGATTCTGGTGTTTATCTTTTGTTGTTTCCTTAGTTGATGGTGGTCGCTTTGACTTTTTGTTTGGTGGAACTATGGGCGGAATGCTGTAGTGCAACAAAAAATCTGCCTCACAAATTTGTCTAACGACCCCTCGTTTTACAACGTTTTTGAATGGTGTTTTCTTTGAAACGTTCGTTCAAGATTGTGACAGGTTCATCTCCACGCGCGGCCGAGTTAAGAAACTTGAGAAAATGTGTCTTGTAAACTATAAAGAATAAATTCTTATGAAGGAAGGTGTTTGTTAAAGAACTGTTTGATATTACATAATTGCTCTTTTTTTTGTTTTTTTAAATATAAACAATGGCTAAAATATTTACGAATCGTGAATGTTGAAAGATTCGATTATGTTTGAGAAAACCTAAGAAAATCAAAGTCCAAACAATTCTTTGGTGTCGACTTTAATGCAGCCTAAAAAAGGCTCAACAAAAGGGCAACCTTTATTAAAAAGACACTTTACTAATACATCAATGTATTATTCCAGTTTTTGAACAACGGTTATTGAATTTTTTTCCTGCCTCATTGGGTTGCGGAAGGCGAGCAATTTTTCTTCTTTCGAGGTAGTTATATCTAATGAACAGAAGGAAAGGGGACAGGAGATGAAACAGGTTCGATCCCTGAATTGCATGTAGTTAGGATACTGCATTAGCTTCAATTGGCTCAGTTGGGGAATGTAATGGCTGATTGAGAAGCTCTTGAGGTTGAAGCTGTGGGACGGTAAAATCTGAGAAGTGGAACGAATCAGACATCATAGATGATGGTATCGTTTGAATTTTTGCGCGTAAATCGAGGCTGTTAGGTTGTCCGTGACATACGTTCAAAAGTTGGTTTTAGAGGTTACATGTGACAGTCACTCTTGCCGTTTCTGAAATTTCTTGGATTATTGAACAAAAAAGTCCAGAAAATACGTATGCAATAGAGCTACTTTATTTATCTTTTTTTAGCTTTCTTTTGAATGTTATTATTATTTTTCCTTGTGTTTTGAGCCTCCAACACTTCGGTATCACAAATCAAACATTCGTATATAATCCATTCTTCAAGTTGTATGTTTAGTTGCTGCTCAACCATCACTGAAAACATCTTAGCTACTGTGTAAAAATCAAGGTTTCTTCATCTACTGATGAGTACACCGTCTTCAACAGAGAAGTTTCTTTATTCTCCACTTCCCAGAACAAGTGCATGTCGTAAGAGAAGTTTGTTACAATCTGCTAATGGACTGCATTCCTTCCACAAAAGAGAAACAAGATAGACTTTTGCCTTTTATAGAAAGTCTAATCAACTTGGCGAACTCGCATGTTCCGTGCAAATAAAAGAAACAGTATTTAGTGCTTCTTCAAGACCTGTTTAGCCCAATGGAATTCATCAGCTATTATTAGGAGGCGGAAGATTAATCCTTTCATTTCTTCATTATTGACATCGACGACATGCCAGAAAGAGAAAAGAGTTTAAAAAGAAGATTATGAAAGAGAAGATGAGAATTTGGGGTATTTTTCTTGGCTTGGACAATTCAATTCCATTGATTGAATTAATTCTGTTGTTATTTTAACAATTGCATTAAGTAATCTAGCTCGCAAATAACTGCGTTAATCTAGGGAGGCCAGATTTTTAAAAGCTAAACATATAAGTTTTCTTTTTTTCTTTTTTTTTTCTTCGGGCAGTGGCTAGACCTTGCTTGGAGCCGGTCTAGAATGGAGACGTAAGGCACCTCCTTCCCTCCACTAGCCTGGGTGTACACCTTAGGCAAGTGTAAGCACACCCTGGCCTCCCTTGGCCGGGGATACGGCCATTGTGCACCAGCCAACCTGGCATGTTATCCGGCAACTTGCAGTCCTGCGCGTCAACTCGGCTGTAGAGCTGGCCAGCATCAGGCGGTCAATCCGACAACAGTTCCTGGAAAAAAGCAACGATTTTAGTAATTAAGTGTAAGAAAAAAAGAAAAGGAAACTTTAAGAAAGCAACTTAAATGAAATTTGACAATTTACAATAACTAAAACTATTTTTGACTTAAACCTTTTGCTTTATATAATGCTTTTGTGAAAAATTTAGTTTTTTTGTAAAAAAATGGCAGAACTAAATAATTGTCTTCTTGGCAAAGGAGTTCCAGAAGCTTTGTGTCTATAGTTTTTTGAATAAATTTTTTGATAATTCTTTATAGTTTGGGGTATTTGATTCCATGCCTTGGCACCAAAATGTGAAAGTTAAAATGTGGAAGTTTGCGAAATCGCAGACCGTGTTGCATAAGTGTGAATTTCAGAAACACTGAATAGATGTTGAATTTTGGACGGTGAAACATTGTTTCTAGCACCATGCATAAGATTATATACCGACTCAAAATAAATATAATGTTCAAGAATTTGAACTATAATTATATGACGGGGGTTTTCCATTGCCTTTGTTGCAGTTAAAAAGGTAAATAAGATGAATTTTGGGTGAAGTATTCAATATGTTTAACCCACACCCAGCATGAAGCATCATCCACATTTAAATGCCCCATAATATTTTATGCTGTTATAATAATGAGACAGAACCCCCATAAAAATCATATTTACAAACGCGATGGTAATTTCTGCACTCAAGCAATTTCACCAGCTATTTACAATCTTAAAAACAAGTTTCACTTCTGATCTTTCAGCCGATAGTGTCTTTGGTAAGGGATGAAGATCCATTGTCCAACAAATAGTCCTTATCATAGGGACTAAGACTAATCTTGTTCAGTTTGATGGAAAAAAATGTGAGAGAATATTCTCGTCTTTGCTTCAAGGAAGCCAGTTTTCGCTCTTTGACCATGACACGCAATAGACATATTGTCGCATTCTTTACAACGCCTTTGTCTTTTTGTTTGCTATCGATATTGTAAAGTAGGGAGTACATCTTGGGGCGTAGTACCACGAACTCTTCGGCTCTTCATCTTTCCGATTTTTTTTCTTAACGATGCTGTGAAGAGGATAATTTGCTTGGTAATCAGAACTGTCTAACAGGTGTTCGTCTCTAGCCGTATCCTCGTAGACGTGGGTTTTGATCAGATATCATACCAGAGGCTGTCAGTGCCAGTGAAAAAGGAATTTGGCGTCACTATTGTACTTGTATTTGATGTAATTGTTGCGGAAAATAAAAACATGAGAACGTTGAACATGTCGAGAATGGCAAATCCAATTAGATGAACCGATTGAGGTATAGATTTCGCTGGCGCTTGTAAACAGCCGCGAGGTCTTCGGAAAAAAAAGCGGATTGCATTGAAGGAGGGCAAAGAGATGAGTTAAATGAATTTCTTGACGTTGTTTAACAGATTAACGGCATTTGTTTGAGTAGATTTCTCTATGGTCTTCCCAAAGACGGAGTTTTCCACAAGCTTAAAAAGATCATTAGAGGCTCTTTTCTTCGGTGTTAAATGTAATGTGTGTCTTGGGCCCATAATGGGGGTTGTTTTACAGATTTGGAAAGAGTTTGGTTGGAACGTTACTGCTGAGTTTCAAATCTCTGCAAGTTTATGACCCTAGGAGATAGCATCTCTTGCAATATTTGCATCATTTCAGGTGCAAAAGGATAGCAGTTATTCAGGTCATACAGATGTTGTGGGTAGTCCAGGTCAACTTCGAGTATAAAGCCTTCCGCACTATTATTGCCAGCGTTTTTAACGGCTAAGGCTTCGATCTTCTCTTCGTTTGACTTTTCAAAATCACTATCCACCATTTGGTATTGCTTGACTCATGGGCAAGCCGTACGTTTTATTTGCGTCAAGACAGAGTATAGATACCTCCATGCCTCCTCTGGATGTAGTCGGGGACGTCAAGGTTGTTCGCTTTACTAAGATGAGTTGATATGCCGATCCCACCACGTAATCCTTCTTTAATGAACAAATATGTATATACCTTTATCAATTAAAAGCACCAGTTGTACATTGCTCATTTTTTAACAAGCCAAGTCATAGTAGTTGAGGCAGATGGAGCGGAAGTTCTCAAAGACGTCGTCGAGGAGAGGGGCCTGGGGCATCAGACTTGAGGTATAGGTCGTAGTATTCACCAAAGATTTGAAGATTGAAAGAAGAAAAGGCTTGTTTGGGTTCAGCGTTGTCTTCTTCGCTGATCTCATTTCTCACTCGGCTTTCGAAAACTTTTTTTTTGGGGGGGGGGGTCATACGTTATTTGAAATTTCATAAAACTGTCCATATAATCATACCGTTAAACACTTTTGCGCATTAGGTTGAAATAATTTACGTGTTTTTTTAAGTAACGGAATTTGCTTGAATCTTTTTTTGGAAAGTTAGAAACAAGATGCTCAAGGGAAATTTTTTTACATGAACTGAAGAGAGTCAATGAAGTAGTTTTAATCAAGAACAAAATGTATATTGTTCGGGATGCGGTTGGCTTCTTCATGTTTTACATAATCAGAACGGAATCGTAGCCGCGGAGGTTCTGAAAAATGACTAAAATGCGTCTGGTGAACTTCTTTTTTAACTCCTGTCTTCTGGTGTAGACGTAGAGCGGTTACGACCACAAATGTAGCCAACCATAGCTATTAACTCTCTTTCTTTAGTGCAAGTCTGTAAAACTGGTCTGCTGATATGTCAAATTGTTGGAATACTTGCTGTTCCATCGTAGTTATTGGTTGTCCCTTTTTCAAGTTGTTATCATTGTTAAACAACAACCTCTGTGATGCTGGTGGATTTTTTTCCAGCCAAGTATGCAAGATACTTCGCTTGCTGCTTTGCAACGTAGGTAATGATACTTTCCGTCCAAGAGATTTCTAAGACATCGTAACTTGTAGCTGAGGTTACAGTTGTTGTGTCCTGCCCCTAGATATTTGCGGCTTGAAGTGTCGGTGGTCACGAACACAGTCAATTCCTCGTGAGGGTTATTTGGAATTTACTATTATTTTACTTCTTTATAAGGGATTAAAAGAAGTTGTCAACAGCATCATCTTCGTGGTAGATTACGGGAGGTTTGCAGTACTGCTCCTCCCAAATGGACCTGAAGGAGAAGCCACAGGGATAGTGTTGATACTTTTATGTTGATGAGGTAATGGGGTCTAGAGGAGCAGATTGAATCTTGGCAGCATGACTTTCAAGGTCTACCAAGATGGAAAAATGACTTTTAATTTTGTTATAGTTACCTTGAAACGTGATGTATGGTCTTCACGTGGAAACTTGATCTTTTGTGGCCGTGGGTTTGGCACTGAGGTGGATGGGCGCTGAGAAGATCTTGAATGAAACCATGAAGTCAATAGTGACAATAGGAGGCTTGCCCCTTCTGCTTAGATTGTTAGTAAAGAAGGCGGCCGAGGTTCTTGATTAGGCAATAGTGTCTATCAATCCCTTGTGAGATTAGGAGGAAATTTACGGTTGGAGAGGAGTGATTTTGGCTGTTGTTTTCTTGTGTCTCATTCAGGTTCTCTAAACCACCAATCGACAGCACTCGTAGGAGGTGTACCTACCTCGCTCTGAGTTGACATGCCGTATAATTATCAATACCGTGAAAGCCAAATCCAATTTCTTTATTCTCTTCTACGCTTTGGAGTAGGTACTGGAGAATTAGTTAACCCCAATTAATTTTAGTCTATTTTAAATTGTTTTTATCACTTTTCGTCGTTTGTTCAATTTCAACCCCACCCTCCTTCGATTCTCAACACCAGCAAACTTTTTACAAAGCTATGACGATGACGGTGACTGGCCTCTCAGCTAGCTAATTAATACATTATTCTTCACTGAGTTCATTCGCTCAGAAAGAATAAGTCGGTGTTTGTAAAAACTTAATAAGGAATGTCTCGGCTTGTTATTTTGAAACTCAACGAGTGTTCGCTGTTTCGTATTATAACTTACACTTTATTGCTGCTTTGTAAGTAGCTGACACTCGCAAGGTCAATTTGAAAGATCAGTCTCAAGGTTTTCACAGCTGAAAGTGAGGTGAAGTTTAAACACCAAGTTTTTTGTCACAGACGTAATTAAGATAGAAGAATATTCCTGTATTGTATTCAAAAGCGAACCGATAGAAGACAAGGAAGAATTGTTATGTGAAGAGCAATGATGTCCATTGTTATACGAACAAAGAATTACCCAAGAAAAAATCATAAGCTCAACAACGGAATAAGTCGTATGTGTTGGTGTTGCAGATGGCAAGGTGTTGCAAAATCGTTCTCTCTGGGTTTAAATCCTTGGTTTGATGCTCACTCGAGCCAGTGAATAAAAGCTTTTTCGTTAAAAGGAAATTCTTTTCATAATTAAAATAAATTAAAATGTATAAAAAAATGAAAGAAAAAATGAAATAATATAAAAGGTAGTATTTAATAAGAAACAACAAAAATAGGAAAAGAGAATAATTGTAATAAAAAAAATCAAAAAAAGAGAAAAAAAGGCGGGAAAACTCACAGCTAAAACAAGCAGTAAAACTTAGATGAGGTGTGTCTGACAAGGTTGGGTGGAAAAATGTTAGGGTGGAGAATCTCATATGTCTACCCGAATCGCAAATGAAACAAACCAAGCAAAATTAATAGAAGCAAAGAAAAGAATACTTACCAACTGACTGTAAGGAAACAATTTGGGCGAGTCTTAATTATTTAAAAGAAGATGGCCCAAACAAACCAAACCTTAATTTCAGTTCACTTAAAAAGTTGCAACTGTCGTGTAATTCCTTCCACTCCATCTTAATTTTTGAAAGTAACAGGTTTAATGACGACTCAATATTATAGCAAAAAAAAAATTGAGAAAGCGCTTTAACAGTCAACAGTTAAGCTCGTCAACGGCGCAAATTGGTCCTGGCCGCTCAAACAGGTTTTACTAGTTACGGGTTTCAACCGGATTAAGTATGTGATAGAACACTAATTAGATGCAAAGCATTGATAAGAAAACGTCTAACGGTCGGCGCTACGCACTGGAAAAACAGGTGTGGAAAATTGTACTTTGCAGGGGGCTATTAAAAACTCTTTTTTACATTGAGAACAAGCTTAAAAATTGTGCAAATGTCAAAGTCAGAAAAGCGTGTTTTTAACCAGTAAACTCTTATGCAGTTTTACTGATTAAAAACACACTTTTTATCTTGAAAATAGGTTTAGAATCACTGTCCAAAAGTGTGAAAGTCAGACTGAGAGAAGTGATAAAACAGCGTCCTAAGCTAACAGTTTTAATGGTTGGAGAAACAATTTTTACCTTGAAAACAAACTTAAAACATAGAAGTGATAAAACACCGTTTTGCGTTATGCAGCATTTGTTTTTGACATATATATGATTAAGGTATAGGGTAATAAAACAATTTAAGTTTTACAAGCCAACCAGTGTCTCTTTTATACAGTAAACATACGCGAACGTGATTTATAACTTTCGTGTTGTGGAGGCAAACGTGACTCGAGGTCGATTAAACTATAATTTCTGTTAGGTTATCAGGAACAACATTTTTGTTGTAGGGAAAGCTTTTCTCCCAAGTTTAGAGTTTCCAAAAGCATAAAGCTGGATTTAAAAGTTTATGCAGACTCGGTGACTTCAACTAAACTTCAGATGTTCTTGGTTTTTTTTCTCTCTCTAGAACTCTGTTTTAAGCTGTGCATGCGCCAAAGACTCGCTCATTCTTTTTTCATGCGTAAAAACCAGAAGAATTTACGTTGCAGTTTAAATAAAAACAACTTCCACCAAAGGGAGATTACAAAAACTAAATTTTTGTAACACGCCTACAAGTTGTAAACGAACTCCAATCTATCAAAGTCTCTTTAAGATAAAGAAGGCGTTATACATAGACGGAGGTCACCTTGTACTTGACGTGTTACCAAACAGGTGCAAAAAAAAAAAGGGGGGGGGGAGGGGAACTCTAACGGTTTGAGCTACATACTGAAAAAAGTGATTTGATCTAATCCTGGTTGACGATACGGCGAGAGACTATCCTGGTTGATTTGCTGTCGTCATCACGGGGGACGAGGTCATGACGTGAATGCTTATTAGGTGGGCTACCCTGCGCCACCAGTTCCAGAACTCTCATTCTCCTACTACAACACACATCCCAATGACATGAACACACACAGCCCTGTTGCATGAGCACACACGGCCCTGTGGCATGAGCAGACACGGCTCAGTGGCATGAACACACACAGCTCACTGGCATGAACACACACGGCTCACTGGCATGAACACACACGGCTCACTGGCATGAACACACACGGCTCACTGGCATGAACACACACGGCTCAGTGGCATGAGCACACACGGCTCAGTGGCATGAACACACACGGCTCACTGGCATGAACACACACGGCTCACTGGCATGAATACACACAGCTCACTGGCATGAACACACACGGCTCACTGGCATGAACACACACGGCTCACTGGCATGAACACACATGGCTCACTGGCATGAACACACACGGCTCAGTGGCATGAGCACACACGGCTCAATGGCATGAACACACACGGCTCAGTGACATGAACACACACAGCCTAGTGGTATGTCACTGGGCTGTGCCTTTGTCATTGCGCTGCGTGTTCGTGTCATTACGTGGCGTGTTAATGTCATTGGGCTCTGTTTTATCATTTCATTGTGCTTTGTACTAATGTCATTGAACTTTGTGCACGAAAGCAAACGTGTTCAAAACCGAGGGACAAGTCAACAAAAGCGGTGGATGTAACGCTAAGAACACTACAAACAATTAGAAAGGTAAGTTTGCTTTATTTATCTGACTAAGAATAATATTTCGATTTAGTAAGCGTTCAAGTAAATGAACAGTTAATTAGTTCTTCTCTTTCTCGAATCGTTAGCTTGGGATGCCTGTGATTTACCGTAGCTTAAAGATGTTCGTCATGAACAAAGCGTGACCGTGGAGCTTCTAAATGGTACCAACAATGTTTAGAAAGTGGAATTTAGTTGCTAAATATTTTTATGCGAACTTGAACCATGAACGTCTTTACTCCATGTTACAACGCGAAAGATTTTAAGAACATTGAACAGTCTTTAGGCGTATGTTACCCAAAAACTATTGTCCGCCAACAGGTTATCAAAGCGTGAACCACAGTTAAAAGAAAAACCTCATTTTAATCAAGCAAAGAACTGTTTCAATAACAAATAAAATGAAATCGTCGGGCGGAGCAACTGGAACAAAACGTAAGTTCAGTAAAAGATTTTGAACAGTTTTTAATTCTTTTTACTCTATGATGAGAATCTGTTTCTATCTGTTTTCATGGCGAAGGTTGCCCATCCTGCTATGTTGGGTCAGTAGTGTTTGTAAATCACGTACAGTTGTAATGGTAATTGAGTTTAATAGAATATCTTTTAATATCAGAAGCCTAGTTGATATAAGTCAAATGCTTTTTGTTTCAAAATCTTTCCTGCGCCCAATGCTAGACAAATTTATTTTTCAACCAAAATCATTTTTGTTACTGAACTGTAATACTGCTGTAATCAATGACAGTTGGATTGATATAAGATAAATTGCGTATTCTTGACTAATATTTTGGATTTTAATCTGTATAAATTTGACGACTAATTTTGAAAAAAAAATGATCAAAAAGTTCGTAAAACATTAAAGTACCTATGGCGCGAGTTTTTTTGTTGTTGCGTATTTGGAAAATATGTTTCAAATCTCAAATTTTGGATTTTCTTACTTATGAAACGGTGCAAAAAAATTCGTGTCAATCTTTAAGTAGAAGAAGTTATTAAAAAAATCTATTTTTGTGTTATTAGGACGCAAAGCCGACCACCAGCAACCACGTTATAAACATCAAGAAAAAAATCTGACGGAGTTCTTTTACAAAAAAGAATGAACATTCCATGCCTATTGAATTTGGAAATGTCCATTGAATGGGTGAGATGATGCTATTTGTAAAACAATAGCCGTTGATTTCTTTTGAAGATTCAAAAACAGAGAAGAAAGTAATAGTTTGACCAATTATTTAGATACTGCCGTTACTTTACCAGCATTTACATACTCGGGTTTAAAATTGATACGGTTGTTACGTTTATCAGCATCGAAGTTAAACTGACATTTTTTTCTTAAACACAAAATAGCAGTATATTAAAGGGTTTTGAGCTTTGCCATCTGAAGAAGGCTGTCGGATGACAGCCGAAATATTATACTTTAAGATCATGGAATGGCTTCTCGTATTAACGTTTATTATACAACTGCATGCCCGAATTAATATTTTTAAAAAGTTTATGTAACGAATTTTTTATGGAAATACAGTACTGTATTCAGTTTATTTGTTGCAGAAATCTAGCTGAAGGATTTTTCAAAATGTAATGTATTATTCAGGGTTCCCGCGGGGCATTAAAAGTCATTAAAAGTCATTATGAGTCTCTTTGCAAATTTAAGGCCTTAA
>JAOEHV020302675.1:0-11736 GCA_025447995.2 Isaurus tuberculatus | reverse complement strand
TTTTTTGACCAAACACCCCCAAAATGACCAAAAATCCGACCAAAACCATGGACTAACCCCTTACCTAAAAATTGGACCAAAAAATTTTTTTGACCAAACACCCCCAAAATGACCAGTTAATTGTTATTACAAATGTTTAATATGATTACATTTGGGAAACGTCTGTAACTCAATTTATAGATAAATTAACTTTATTGTTTGGATTACATTAAATAAAAAAAAAACAAAATAAACAGGTGGTTATATAATCATGTTTAGTATCCATTTGTATTGGTATTTGTTTTTACTGTGAAAGCACGATGTACTATATATGCCTTTTATTAGCTTTCAATTCCCTTTCCACAATCAATTACTTGCGTTCGTGCTGTTCTAAGATAAGCTTTATAGTTATAGGGAATTGAAAAAATAGATATAGAAAAGCAATGGAAAGCCCTCTACCAAGAGTTCTTTGCCAATGTTGGATCTCTGAGAAAATCGTGAGCAGTGGAACTGGATAAGATAAAACCAGTGTTGTCAGTCGAAATATCGTACACAAGAGTAGTCACGTTGTTTGATCAGTGATTGTTAGTCTCTTTTTAACACCTATAACAAAATTTTCTTTAGTACTCACTTGATTGCTGGAGTCCCGGTTTTTTGAGGTTGAGGTTTCTGCAGCCACTACTCGATTCTCTGCTAATTACAGTCTCCAGTCATCTAATGCAGTTGTGTTTTTAAAAAAAATGCTCTTTAGAGTTATTTAGAAGCTAGCCACTTTGCGCGTCTTCTAACGTACAATACCGGTTTCCATAAAGCTTGGATCACGTAGAAGTCTTCATTTTTGCAAGAAAGACAAGTATATGCAGCTAGCCGTTTTAGTACGTTTACTATATTTTATCTGCATTAACGATAATAAAAGTACAATTTGAGTGACATGAAGAACAGTAAGTAGTTCATGCAAAAAAAGCTACAATAAACCCTCCAAATACTCAGTTCACAAGTCCGATTGTTTCCCCAGTATTCGGACAAGAATTTTCAACTCTCTACCTCTGGAAAGTTAATCTTGAAAGGAGTTTTCACACTTATTTAGGGTTGAGTCGACTTCCGAAGAGAGTCCTACTGTGTTTTTGTAACTGAAAACACGGGTTACAAGTTATACACCCATAACAATTAGATATTCTGCTTCCGAGGTAGATGTATTTCTATAATTACAATATCGGGTAAATAAATCAATATGAATAGTATAAGGTTTCTTTAGAGTAAATATTTTGTTCGCGTTTTGGTAATTATAAGCAACTCCCAAAACACCGAAAAGAGGCGTTTGTCTGCATTATTCTTTCTCAAAAACTTACTAACAGCTACTTTTGTAAAGAAATAAGAAACAAGTCTTGACTTCATGCTTTCCCTACGTATAGAAACACGTTCTATTTGTGTTGTGCGATATGAAAACTACCCGATGTCGTGAAAGTGAAAACTGCTCTCTCAAGCGTAAGTGCTTTTTTCTTTGCTACCACCGGATGTTCGGGTTGGATACAAGTCCTGAGGCCTCTGTAGATATAAGAGAAGAACCATTCCTTTATTTACTGTATGAAGAACAAGAACAAGATTGATTTGAATGGGAGGGCGCTTAGGTTGAGGAATGAAATTCTGTGGTACTAGTAGCCATGCTTCAGTTAATGTGTTTCATTTAGAAACTATAATGCGTTATTTAAAACTCAAAACTTCTAACATGAGTAACATGTAAAGTAACCTATCTACGATCAACGATGAGGGTGATTTATGGCAGGAGGCAGCTACATTTTCTTACCCTTTCACAAAAAAATTATAGTATCGTATAATCTTAATGACACTTAATAACTTTGATCGAGAAGGTAAGCATCAGTTAAGGCCGTTACATTAGTGTTGAACTAAGGTATAAAAGACATTTAAAAACAGAAGTTATATTAGTAAAAATTTAATATGACAAAAAAAAAACTCTGAAAAAAAACCCTCTTAACAGCAAATTAAAACAGTAATAAAGAATAATATTATAAAGTTTAGCCATGTCATGTTTGAATGAAGCTGAAAGCGTCACTTGGAGATGCTCGATCTAGCGATGCATGAAGTCCTTTTATTAGAGATGTTTTTTCAGTTACAACGACTCAGGATCAAAATATTTTTTGGTGTTTTTTTTTCCTTACCCTTCGTCTTCTTCTTTTCTTCTTGGTTGTTTCTTTGTAATTTTTATCGATTCCTTCTTCCTGGTCTTCCTGGTCTTCTTTTTTCTCTGTTTTTTCCTCTGCTTTTTCTTCCCTTTCTTCTTTTGCTTTTTCTTCATCTTGTTTTTCATCTTTTTGTTCTTCGTCCTGCACTTTGGGCTCTTGTTCCTCGCTCTTGATAAAACTCTTCTTTTCCTAAACGACATAAAGAGAAACACTTCAAGGTTTGTCTAAAATACTTGACTAAATATAAACTAGTCATACACCTTTAAATGGAAAAATAAAGATTAATTGTGGTGCCGGGGATTTGGTATTTTAAAGTATATATATTTTTAAGCTAACCACCTTGTGTAAATGGAACAGAAATTTTTGCTCAAAAAAACTTGATCACATTTCCCCAATTAAAAGTTTTAGGTCTTAATTTTATGGTTTCCTTTAATATTATACAAAATTTTCACTTGAAGTCATTTCAAAGAGCTTTTCTTTTCATATACTTTACTGAATGAAGTTAGAAAACCTTAGTAGACAGTTTCATCAATGCAGTCCTGTTCAACCATTTTTGCAAACCCGAATTACTGGGATTTTTTCAGTACAAAACCCCGCGGGCGATACAAAGGATTAACGTACCAACATAGCCATTTGAAACACAGTCTTCAAACGTTAAACGACTGAATCCCCGACCCCACCCACCCCTCCCCCATACCTTCCTTTTACATTGCTCCAGACATTAGGAGGTACATTCATTTTTTTGAATTGTATATGAAATAGTGTAAATGAAATAAAGTTATATCAAACGCAATATCATACCTCGCGGCCAAATATAAACATGACAATTGCCTAAGAAGAAACAGAACGTTTGTTATTTTAACGAAGAGAAACTAACACATTTTATGGTTTGACGATACAAAAAAATATATCGGTATTTAAATGCCAAATTGCTTTTAAAAGAATATGAGGCAGATGCTTAATAAGGTAATGAAATGTTAATTGAAATGTAAAGCAACACTTGTATAATAGGTGGTGGGAGAAACAAGTATTGATGACCTGGAATAAATTAAACAAACAAACAGCAACAACTGGCAACAATGTAACGAAAACATATATTTCTGTAAATGACTTATAGCTGTTTTTATTATCACCCTACTGGACTACTGTAAATCCTATATTCTGATTGGCTTCTCTACTAGGGTCCTATTTTAAATTAGTATCATTCTACTAATGGACTACTCTAAATCCTACATTCTTACTGGCAACTCTACTAGAGGTCTATTCTCAATTAGTATCACTCTACTAGTGGACTATTATAAATCCTAAATTCTGATTGGCTACTCATACACTTGAGTCTATTCAATAGTCCCCTATAAATGGTTAATATTGCAAAAAAGTAAATTTACAATATATATTAGCTACAAGCTACTAAAAGTTTAAGGTTGCAAGTTTCACAAGTATTTTTTTTTAAATTACCTTATTTTTCATTGTTATGTCAGTATGGTATGAAGTCTTGACACTATATACAGTGTAATATGCGAAACGTTGTATTTATGTACTGGAATGAAGTTACACTGTTTAATATAGGGAAGACAGCAAATTTGCTACTCAGACCTTACCTGAAGTACAACGAATACAGACAAGAAAAACTGCTCCCGAAATCGTGCCCAATACACAGACCAGTAAGCCATTGTACATGTGAGTGAAAACAAAATGAGCAAAGCACTGTCCTTTATCACTCGGAACCTGAGAGAATACAAAAATGCAATTGAGTTTCAAGAGCTGTGGTTTTGAGAATTGATGTTTTGTAATCTTGGATCACTAAAATTGACCTGCTCCAAACAGCTGAAGCTCCATAGTTCAGTTTAAAGGGAGCGCTGTACCCATACCGCAGATTTCACGGGTTAGAATCCCACTGAAGGCTGCTTTTTCTTCAGGGTTTATGATTTCTGTTTAGCTTCGTAAATTGCAATGTTAGACTTTTTTGGGTATCTCGAACTGAAAAACCAAATAAGATGAAAACAGCGGTAAAAGGCTAAAGCTCGCTTTATGTTATATACACACTATAACTTTTATTGTAAAATTGCGTAATTGAATCCTTGGGCTGCCATATAATTTTTTAAAATATAAACCATCTATCTATCCATCCATCAATCCACTATCCATCAATCCATCCACTATCCATCTATCCATCCATCCACTATCCATCAATCCATCCACCATCCGTAGATTCGTCCGTCCGTCCGTCCATCCTATTCATCCATCCATCTGTCCGTCCGTCCATCCATCTATGAATCCGTGCGTTTCGTCTGTCTGTCTATCTATTAGCACGCAAGCCCTTGACTTGACTTTAAAAATATATACGTACTTCATTTTGTCGTATTCATAATACTCCTTGATGCTTGTTGTTGGAATAAAAAGCTTCAGCAAAATACCAGCGTTCATCTGCACAAAAAATCAAAACACTTTTACATTTTTAGGCATTCTTATTTGTTTTTATGTATAACAAAAGAACTGAGGAAAATAACTTTCATGCTGAAGATACGCAGAATATACACCTGTCATGTGCTGCAAGTTTACTCATGAATTATTGTGACAAAATATAGTTAACTATAAAAGGGGTTCTATAGAGAAAGAAGGAAGTACGTTGCTTATAAAAGAATTACTGATGTTCAAATGAATATTTGTACATCGTAAAGTCATTTAGAAAATATTGATTTTCATTTCCTAAAGGTTATAAAATGAACTGCAATCCTTAAACAAATTATCAGGGCTTAAAGTTGTGGTAAGGCCATGATTTTTGAGCTTCTTGTGATCAGCAAAGCGACTTACCAAACCGAAGAGAATAACAGGCGTCGCATAACCCCACATTCCACCACCTGCAGCTGCCTTCCAACATCTACAACAAACACAATGGAATTATTGAATGTTTGTACAAGGTGCAACTGATGCATCAGAATAAATTTGTAGATGTAATATATCAAACACAAGAGACAGTGTTTTATCACATTTCAAAACATTGAGAAGGGAGTTGAAAATACGACTACGAGGCGCAGCGGAGTATTTTTGAAGAAATTCGAGTTGTTTTAGAAATGCGATGAAACAGTGTCTTGAGTATTTGATATATATTGTCAATCGAAACTAAAACTAAGGAGTAAACGAAGAAATAAAATGGTAAAAAGATATGCTAATTAAGATCTAGATCACATTTCAAATATCGTGGTCACGGTCATGATTTCTTTTGTTTTAACTTGATGTTTGAGAATGGTTTTGAAACAATTAAGTCAAAACATTTTTGAGTGTTTTTACAAGACTTGACTAAAACATAAGAATTAAATATTTAAATGCTTGTAACTTGTTAACAACATTATTTAGTCATTGTACATTTTTATTTCGTAAGCATGCACTTTACGTTTCAAGAAAGATTTTTGCGCTAGTTTCAGTTGATCTAATGAAGGACTAACGCTCGAAATGAGATCCTCCTACTCTACTTACAGCGCTAATTAAACATTTCAATCTAGAATTGATTAAATTACGCGGTTTTTTACTAGCCGACGACCTCCATTATCTTTTTAAAAACTATTTCTAATCAACGAAAAATATAAGGGTGTTTGCGAAGTCCTTAACTGATTCAACAGAATTAAAATGTAGTATAGTTTGTGACAAATAAAAAATAGTTTGTCTACAGAACAGTAAGTTGTATCTTACACTTCTTTTTCGTCAGTGACGTTTGTCTGTACTCCACCAGCAATGGCTGCCATCAACAGTGGAATACCTGTACAGGAAAAAAGATTAACCATAAAGTGCGTGTATCTATTCAAACTATAGCTAGTATAATGTCTAGGAATTCATATAAAGAACCAGTTCAGTCAAACCTTGTCTACACTATGCCGGAAAAATTTTGAACTCGCAATTTTAGATGTTTTACCAAACAAAACGTTTTCGTCCGTACGTTAAAACGAATAATAATTGTTGCCACTCTCTAGGGACAAAAACTTAAAGTCACCCCGCCACATACTTCTTCTGCACTCGACCTCTGAAAGGTCTAGTCCAGAGGCATCTTTTCGTGTATATGTATTTAATAGCTATGTGTTAGTTTTGATATTAGCTTTTAGTATCTATTTGAATGAGAAATATGTTGACGTATACAAGATCCACGTATTAGTCGTACCATTCGAGTGTCACACACAAAGGACCCCAGCTCGAGTCCTGACCTTGGCATATGAGATGAGATTTGTCGAAAGAAGTTGACTTCCAAGTTTTCACTCCGGTTTTCTACTCTAAAAAAATTTTATTTATTCATATAGAAAAGTAAGAGCTATTTAAATACCAAGAAATCTTCACTATTATTTTTATTGTGCAATTAAAATGATAACAGGAATAAAAAGCTTACACCATCCAATGACAATGTAAATGACTTCTATGTTCACTGCAGCAGCAAACAGGCTCTTCATTTTTCCTTGGATTCTCAATGCGTGAAGAAGAAGCCATGAAAACTCAGCTAACACACAGAAATAAATCAAGAAAGCTAGAAAGCCGCATAGGGTCTGCAGCAAAACAAAAAATATACTTCTTAGCATGTTAGCATTTATCTTGTTAGGATCATCGCAATCAATAAACATTTCATTAAAGAGCTCATTACTAGGAGGTCCATCTAAATTCTACTATTCATATTGTTCATGTGATCACAAAAAATGACAAAAAAAGTACTAGTAAGACATGCAGCGTTACTGACAACTTTAGCTTTCGAATATTATTAGCGCGTATAAAACGTTTGCTTCATACGAACACAGACTTAATCAAAATAATGGAATGAGAGCTAAGGCGGCCAAAAACTGTTGTTGTAAAGCGTTAGTAAAGCTGTTGCATTTACGATTTGCGGTGGAACGTTAACACGTATGGCATCATCAGAGATGGCAGTATATTTTTAAATAATCTGCCATCTCTGATGATGCCGTACGTAATTTAAAAATTGAATACCAAAGGTCTTCCTGTTGACCAATCTAGTAATAGCGGTCGTTTGAGTTTGAATGTACAGTATGATCTTCTCTATGGAAATTTAAATCACCTTCAAAAACGTACATTAAAAGAAAAACATAACTAGATGCCTAAACTTTTACAAAATCTGAATGTAGTGCAACACTGCGATTTTAATATGAACGTTGGTGAGAGAAACAACGGAAGGAACCTAATTTAGACGATGATAAACGAAGGACTTCGTATTGATCGAACTAGTAATGGCGGTCGTTTGAGTTTGAATGTACACTATGATCCTCTCTTTGCAAATTTTCATCTTCTTCAAGAACCTATATCAAAATATAAACAAAATAGATACTTAAACGTTTACAATGTCAACATAACTTATTGAAAGGCAAGGAATTTTATGTATTTAACCTGAAGGCAAAAAATGTTCTTAGTTTAAACTGCTGGTCTAAAAGCCGCGCACTCTAAGCGAGTTCTTTGGAGTAAATACCAGTAAGTTTCACAAAAGAAAAATCCTATCATCAACATACCTTTTTTAAAAGTTATTCCTTTAGACTCAAACGCATATCGAAATAGAGTCCCTTTTCAAATCCTGCCGTATTTTCTTTCGAGAATTACAAGAAACATCGACTTGACTTTGTCTTAGTAAACTTTAGGCAGGCACAGTGATGGTCACTGTTGAATTAGCCGCGGTAAACGCCATAACAGTGGTAAGACCGGAAGTAAGATATAACCGTAATTATGAATATTCCAGTTGGGTGACTTTAAAAGGCCACGCAGCGAAATTTAAAAATTATTTTTGACATAACTTTTAAATTCTTGTTCCTTAAAAGTTACAGCATATACATTGTATAATCGCGGCACTTTTACTGCGAAGGGGCCAAAAGTTCTATTACCTTTAAGTAGTTTATTGCTTCAAATTAGCTGTGGTTTAAATGCACATTAATAGTAACGGTAACAATGGAGGCGGAGTTTGGTTTACTGTGAGTTTGCATATTTAAGTAGTGACTAGTTTCCGATGGCTTCCGAGCGCGAAATTCAAAATGATTTTTAGGTCCATTTCTACTTTTTCACAAATGCCACCCTCTATAAAAATACACTGAATTCTCCGAAAGAAGAACCGTTTTAAAGTAGAGGCATTGGGCTATACAGCCAACATATTGTGAGGTCACCAGGTACTCCTTGCAAACGAGACGAACAAGTTTAATTACGGCTTTTAATGAAAACTGCTCGTTTTCCATACATAAGCAACATCAAGTACCATGTTTCAGTCAAATCGAAATGCCCCAAGGTAAAACTTGTTATCTGACTTACATTTTGGTCAAGTCGTAAAATACACACATGGGGCTATAAGTACAGTATATTGTCAAGTCTCAAACAGCTTTTGATGAGCAAAAATTTATCTATGCAAAAGTCAGAAATTTGGATTTTAACACCATTTTGCTTATAATTTGAAGTAAAAATAAAGTGCAGAGACCGAATAATGATATGCAAACTTGATGCAAAATCTATGCATGACGTCAACTGTCCGGCGATTCTGCCCTATGGGAAGCAATCATAATATAGACAATCTTAAACAAAGGCCTTCGTGTTGATCGAATTTGTAATGGCGGTCGTTTGAGTTTGAGTGTACACTATGATGTTCTTTCTGCAAGTTTTCAATACCTTCAAGAACTTATATTAAAATGAAAACAGAACTTGCTCCTTAAACGTCTACAAAATCTGAAAGTAGTGCAATATTGTTACATAAACACCGGATGGGAACGATACTTGAGCGATTTTAAATTAAACGTTGGTGGCAAAAGCAACAGAGGGAACCATAATATGGACGATGTTTAAACGAAGGCCTTCGTGTTGATCGAACTAGTAATGGCGGTCGTTTGAGTTTGAGTGTTCCCTATGATCTTCTCTCTGCAAATTTTCATTATCCTCAAGAACTGGTATTAAATTATTAACAGAACCAGACGCTTAAACGTCTACAAAATCTGAAAGTAGTGCTATATTCTTACATAAACACCGGATAGGACCGACGTTTGAAAGATTTTACTTTGAACACCAAAGGCCTTCTTGTTCAGCGATTTTAAAATGGCGGTCGTTGAGTTTGTGTGTACAGTATGATCTTCTCTATGGAAACTTTCATCATCTTCCGAGACTTATATTAAAATAAAAACAAAACTTGATGCCTAAATTTTTACAAAATCTGAAAGTAGTGCAATAGTCTTAGATAAACAACGGATGGGGCCGATACTTGAGCGATTTTAAATTGAATGTTCATGACAGAAATAACGGAAGGAACCATAATATAGACGATGGTAAACGAAGGCCTTCGTGTTGATCGAACTAGTAATGGCGGTCGTTTGAGTTTGAGTGTTGGTTCCCTATGATCTTCTCTCTGCAAATTTTCATTATCCTCAAGAACTGGTATTAAATTATTAACAGAACCAGACGCTTAAACGTCTACAAAATCTGAAAGTAGTGCTATATTCTTACATAAACACCGGATAGGACCGACGTTTGAAAGATTTTACTTTGAACACCAAAGGCCTTCTTGTTCAGCGATTTTAAAATGGCGGTCGTTGAGTTTGAATCTACAGTATGATCTTCTCTATGGAAACTTTCATCATCTTCCAAGACTTATAATAAAATAAAAACAAAACTAGATGCCTAAATTCTTACAAAATCTGAAAGTAGTGCAATACTCTTACATAAACTACGGATGGGACCGATACTTGAGCGATTTTAAATTGAATGTTCATGACAGAAATAACGGAAGGAACCATAATTTAGACGATGGTAAACGATCGCGAAGGCCTTCCTGTTGATCGAACTAGTAATGGTGGTGGTTTGAGTTTGAGTGTACACTATGATTTTCTTTCGGCAAGTTTTCAATACCTTCAAGAACTTATATTAAAATATAAACAGAACTAGCTCCTTAAACGTCTACAAAATCTGAAAGTAGTGCAATATTGTTACATAAACACCAGATGGGAACGATACTTGAGCGATTTTAAATAAAACATTGGTGGCAAAAGCAACGGAAGGAACCATAATATAGACGATGTTAAACGAAGTCCTTCGTGTTGATCGAACTAGTAATGGCAATCGTTTGAGTTTGAGTGTACACTATGATCTTCTTTGTGCAAGTTTTCAGTACCTTCAAGAACTTATATTAAAATATAAACAGAACTAGCTCCTTAAACGTCTACAAAATCTGAAAGTAGTGCAATATTGTTACATAAACACCGGATGCCAACCATATTTGAGAGATTTTTTAAAATCGTCAAAGATATACTAATTACATTCATCTTTTACATGCATGTAAAAAAGGAAAAACAAGAACAAAATAAAAGAGAGCAATGAACAACGAAAAAATGTTATCCAACCGGGATTGGTAAAAGAAAAATACTATAGAAAGAATAGGTAGGTTAACCATTAGATTAGCAAACAAACAAATATTAGAAATGACGCAGAAAGCAATTCTAAGCTTTTAGTAGCACACTATTCGTATAATTTTTAACAATTGAACCCTTTATTAGCCTTTTATTGTATCTTACCTTTTGTCCTTTTATCTTTTTTATTGTATATAAATTGTTTAGATATGTATATTTTACCGTTTCGCGCATAATATATTTGTTTGCGAAAGGCTTGTAGAATGACAGTCAAAAGCTTATATTTAAAAATAAATTATCCAGATCTCGTTTTTTTATGTATTTTATAATGATAGCAAAGTTAAACAGTGTTCCTAAGTGAAAACGTACATGTGAAAAGTACAAACTCAAGCATAGAATACACAGTATTATTACTGGTAACTAATTTATATATTTTTAACATTATGCAGTTGAAAGGCCACTTTTCCACCCACCTGTTCGGCTTCGACATGGGCGCCAATCAAGAATGCGATCTCCATCATAATAATTGAAGTACACATGTTAACTCTCATAAGTTCACCACCATGGTAAGCACTGCAAAACGAATGAGGTGATGAGTGAATAAAGTTGAAAACTTATGAATTCTTGTGATTATTTCTCTTAAGAGATAAAAAGGGCGTGATTCCAAACGTCAAATGTTCTTTATGTTCTTGGAAGCAGAAAAAAAATTGCTTTTCTATCAGTTTAGAATCAATTTATTTTGGTTTTCGTCCAAGCTGATCTAATAAATCAACCATGAAGAAACGTAGTACCAAAGTACTCCCGGGGGATTTATTGTTTGCAAGCAACTTAGAGGGGGGATGGCTTATTAGAGAGGGGTGCTCAATAGAGAGGGGGGGGGGGGAGCTTAATAAATTCAACAGAATATTATTGGCCTGACTCTCGATATCTTTCATTCATCCATCTTCCGCACACATGAGAAGAGTGACAATTTTCAGTTTTCATTCGCAATACTAAACAAAACTGTCTTGAAAAAGACTAACTAAAACACTGCACAAAAATCTTATTTCATTGAGCAAAGTATATTTTCATTTGTATTCTGTTAAGCCCCCGTGGGGCTTATTTATTTGTAGTTGAGGGTGGGAGGAGACTTAATAGAGAGTGGGGGCTTAATTATTTCTGACTTCAGAAAGGGTGGGCTTATTCGAGAGGGGGGCTTAATA